>DWPQ01000705.1:0-14819 GCA_018251795.1 Perichares adela | reverse complement strand
AATATAAATCCCCCTTAGCAATCTCGTGCTAAACAGAGAATAACTTTTTGAGGTATATTATTACATAGCTACAACATATTGAATGCTCGAATGATCACTGGAAGAGAGATAAGCAAACAAAGGTGCAAGGTATTCTATGTTGCTCGAAGGACTTTGACAAAGGTCGGAGCGATTGCTAATCAAACGCTTACAACTGAGGCCAAATGTTCCATGTCCGAGCAAGTCCACGAGCGGTCATGACATTTTACCATTAGTCCCGTAACTGTGCCGATAACTTACTATCCACATAAACCACAATGCCATGAGTTCTGTATTTATTACTATGGGAATGCCTATTCCAAAGGTTATAATTTGAAGACGGTGATAGATCTCTCTAATATGAGAGTAAATTGGCTTTTTAATTATCAGCTGATTTTCATTTGACTTGGACTGGACCTTTAAGACATACATAACGAAATGGTCATAGCGGTCATAGTACTTCATGAGTCGTTTCGCTTCTTCTTCTAACTTCTTCTTTATTTTTCTAATTTAGGCTTTTCATAGTGATGATTTAAATAACACTATATAAGTATAAGCATGGAAGCCCGCGTTACGTGTTAGAGCAATAGCAGCAATAATAAACTCCGGAAGGACACGCATTTTCCTCTCGAGAGTTAGTTGTGAATAACTAGATCGGCCATCAATATAATATTAATTTGAGCGAAATTTGACAACTCAGTAGCGCACTTGTATGCTATAACTAGGTAGTGAATATTCTCTTACTATAATAAGGTACAGCGCTTGACTATACTGCCCTCGTTTTCGGGGTAGAAATTTATTTGACAGAAAAAAAAAGATTTATGTCGATTGCCACAGATGCTTAAATAAACAGTCATGATCAGGGGTTGAGCAACTACTGTGGCAGGTTTTTTTTTTTATTTCAAATTGATCACACTTTGTCTCTGCTGAATAACAGACGGGTTATGCTGCTATGTCCCTCCCGTTGAAAGTCACTGGGTTCTTTAGTTTTATAAAAAATGTATTTATTCATAAGGGCTTTTACCTATTTCGCTTCGTTACTATGATTTCTACCCTCCTGCTAGAATCAATCATGAAATATTTAAAAGTGTTTCGTTTTAAGCGTTTCTTTTTTGACCATGAACGCATTAACTATAAGTTAATATTATTAAGTTAATACTCAAGTTACTGTATACAGACTACAGTACACTAAATAAAATTTGACAATTACATTAGATTTCACAATAAATATATAAACACCAAAAGAAAATTTATTAATATATTAAAAAATAGGACTTATCTAGTTATTGTGTATCATATTTCCTCTTAGAATATTATTCGCGCGGCTCTCTCATTACGAAGCAAATCATTACTCGGTGAAATCGTATGGAATCGTAAAGAGGGATTGTTATCCATACCATCGGAAAAAGTACTCTGGGTGACAGAAAATACGGTAGATTTTGCAATGCAAGATCTATATTATGGCCCGACGTGATATGTCATCCGCGGCATATGAAAATATGCGCGTATTGAGAAAATGAAATCACTTCGATAACGCTTAGAGGTTTTTAATATTACTGGAAACGTTGCGAGGACATTTTTTTGCAATTTTACGGAGTTATTTTCGTAAATGCTCTTGCTATTTGTTATTATTTGAGACATATTTAGATGAGTCTATTGCGCAGTTAGTAATGATTCTGATTCTGGGGCTACGGTCCCGGGTTAAATTTCGATCAAGGCATATTTCAATGTACCTACTTGTACTTTGGGGTGTAAGGGATAGTACTTTTGGTATACTCTGCTGAGGAACGATTGAGGATATGTTACCAGCAATCTCCTGTCAGTTATCAAACTGTGTATCACCTAGTAACTCGTTCATAATCTTAAGGTTGTTGTACCATTTTGGCTTACCACACTCCTAGAGACAACCATGACATCTCGACAGAAAGTCAGTAATACCAGTTGACAACCGTGGGTGGTAGTGGCCACTTACTATCAGATATTCCGTTTAATTGACTTTCGGCTTTATATATAAAAAGTAGTTATTTCATCATCATAGCAACTCATAGCTGTCCCACTGCTGGGCTCGGGTCTTCTTTCACTATGAGAGAGTTTAAGGCCCCAATCCACCACGCAGGTCATTGCAGGTTGGCTTAAAAAAGTATTATTAATGTAACATAATATATCAGCATATAAAAGTAAAAGCAACGTCGAAAGATAGGTTCAATATTGGTTTAGGAGCCTGGAGAAAATTTGCGCTTAGTTATCTAGATAATAGATTTTATTGTCTTTCTGAATAGTGTGATATGTCAGTTGATAATTGATATAAGTAACTTAATAAAAGTAAGTTGAAACATTTTGTGTCACGATATCGATGTTGTGAAGTCCAACCCTTAAACATCTTCGCCAATCGCAAAGTCCGCAGAAAAATGCGATATTTCTTATTCCTACCTACCCTACCCGCCTCCACATACCCCTTCCTACATATTGCCGTACACATTCTAGTAACACATGGACTACATTCTCAGAAAACCGAACTACCTTACATCGATATCGGGAAATCAACTCTATTATTTAGGAATAAAAGCTTATTTTTCGATGAAAGGTGAATGGATATATACTGCGGCGCAAGAAAAGAAAACTAATACATTCCGTAAGATATATTGGGCGTCGTGACAATACCTAAAGATTTTCTCTTTTTCTAAGCGGGCTGCGTGATTGTGAAGTAAAATGAAAAATAAATATATTTAAATTTGGAACGTAATGTGATTTAACATTGGCATACTATATCTAGTTGATGAGACGCTATCGATAGTTAAGTTTAAACCAACCTTTATTTGTACCTTGCTAAACAAAAGATGAGGCAGTATTTTAGCATATTATACGCACTGAACGTTAGCTACGAATTCCTTCACCAAACCACACTGGACCATTGTGGTGCAATACCCTGTAGACGTCCATATATGCCATAACAACCCATAATTGTCCCGCTACTGGGCTCGGGTCTGCTCTCACTCTGAGAGGGTTTATGGCCGTAGTCCACTTCGCTGGCCAAGTGCGGCCAAGTGAGTAAACATTATGGAGAACTTTCAGGTATGCAGGTTCCCTCGTGATGTTTTCCTTCACCGTAAAGCAAGTGATAATTAATTTCTATACACACATAATTTGGAAATTTATTGGTGTGCGCCGGGATCGATCCCACGTTCTCTCGTTCGGGAAACCAACGTTCAACCGCTAGGCTATCTGCTTCCTTCGTCCTTAATTACGGTTAAAGACTTCGAAGGCCCGATTATAGGTTGAAACCCGTCAATAGTGATGCAGATATGTAACTAAACAGTTAAAAAGCTATATGAAACAATTTATAGCCGTCATCGTTAGTCATTAAACTCGTGATTGCGCTAAATTACAGCCGTTCTAAACTCTTTATCCTTATAAGGATTACTGGAAGTAATGCAAGATGAACCGACTAACGAACGGACGTGTTGCTATGTAGAATATTTCATATTGATCGTCAAGGTACTTCGTGAACCTTCTTATAGATCTAATACGCGATTTCGCGTTTCGCTCTTTTGTCGTACCGTCTATGGACGACTATGGGCGACGAGGTATTATATTGCTCTACTCAAAAGAGTAGCAAAGCTCAAGCTTGCGTGGTATACTGTTATAAAGTTTCCAAAATCTTTGAAATTTAATGAAGTGACAGTTTTATAGCAATTTTTACGTCAAGCAACAAAGTTATATTTTTATCTATTCTTTACAAGCTGTGCCCGCGACTTCGCCCATAGTCAGTGTGTCACAAAGTTTTCCCGCGTATATTGGCCGCGTATAATTCTAGGATGATAATTTCCATACTAATTTTCATCTAGTATTCCAAATCCTTACAGCCCTTTTGCGCATTTCAAAATAGTTCATGTCCTTTTTCAGGCTTCAGACTAACACTGCACAAAATTTCATTTAAATCGGTTCAGCAGTTTACGCGTGATTGAGAAACATACAAACAGCGTTGTATGTAACACTTACAACAATACTGTAACAACACTGTTACTTACTGTATACTGTACTGTTACTGTACACAAACACTGTAATACTTTCGCATTTAAAATATTAGGATTCTCTACTTCATTCTACTCTTTATTTTGTATTGTACTATTTATACAAAATGCAAAATAAGGATATAGATAAAATATCGGTCAATATGTAATGATTTTTGTCCCACAGCTGGGCTCGGGTTTCTTCTTACAATGAAGTAGTTACTACCAATATATTTCCACGCTTATTGTTTACGATCAGACACTTTCCTACACAGAGGCCAAGCATCTATTACCTTGTTCTATTGCATAATGCTGATACTAGCTTCATTAGGGTAAATTAAAATTCCACAAAGGTATTTTATGGACTGATAAAATTGTTTGCTTGTCGGTAACTGTACAGTGTAGATATAGTGTTCGTGTATAGTGGAGATATAGTATCCGGCATGTTCATGATGATAATGTTGTTTTGTTTGTTATTATGGTATTATCTATATATATCAAATTCTCGTATCACTGTGTTAATTGCCATACTCAGAAATGGCATGACCAATTTTTATGAAATTTCGTGTGTACTATAATTCGGTAGGTCTGAGTATAGGTTGTAAACTATTTTTTATACCCCTAAGTTTTACAGGGGCCCACGCCTAACACTATTTTTTGAATTTTATGGGCGGATTTTTTTTTTTTTTACACTAACTTTTATATGGCGGAACCACGTTGACGGGGTCAGAAAGTTTTCATATAACTTTAGGTTTTTTTTTATATATCCTGATTTGTGCGCTAAGGTTTAACCACTAGGACAAGACACCACTGTACACAGGTTGCGTTCCGTTTAAGATCCCGGAGTCCTCTATCTCGCCGGGAAAGGCCAAATCCCACATATCGTATTCCTGTGTCGCTCACGCTGCACCGGGAACGTTTTGAAGGTTTCTCCCTCCAGAAAAAGAAGACGCGTTTATAAATAAAGGCATAAGACACTGGATTGCGAGGTAGAAAACTTTATTTATTAACATATAATTATCGGTCATCTACCATCTATTCCTTTTGTTAAAAACAGTAGTGTTATTATGTAATTCTGCAATTATAACTGCCAGTTACTAACATACCTGGGTTACTTTTTAATGTTTAATATTCAGATTAGCATTTGTAAGTTTAAATAACTAAAATACTGATCAAACAATATTTGGAATAATGTTAATTTTATTAATTTATTTTATAATAACACTACATATAACAAAGTTGTTGCTACGTAAGTACAAGCATGCGTGGCAAAGAAGTAGGCTTTTAAGAAAAAAATCGCCGAACAGTTCCCGCCCACCAGCGGTGACATATGAAGACGCCACCCTTTCCGTCATTCGCGGATTTGCCGTTTTCCACGCTACTCCGCGGATTTCACGGACATATGTGTAGTTAAACAGAGGTAGGGCGGAGAAAAAATGCCTACTGAAGTAGGGTGTGTGTAAAAATGATAATAAGTATTTTTGTGTGCGTTGAATAATTTTTAGAAATATAATTAGTGAGTGCCTTTTTCAAATAGACATATGTGTAGTTAGAATACGTGAAAATAATAGTTTTAAGATGTATTTTTTTAATACAATTGCAAATGTTTAAATGGAGGGTAGAGTAGTGGCAGTAGCGATGGATTCCTTTATATAACGGTTAAAAACAAATTAATTACTTTAATCCCATTAAGTTAATTATACTTGATCTTATTATATGAAAAAATTTAACCTCAGAAACACAGTGTGAAAGGAGACCCATCCCAACAGTTATAATTAATATATATAATTCGCTTTACACATCGAGCAATAAACTAGTAAAGATATGTGACGTATAATTTCAAAGGGATTAAGTCAATTCAGCAGTTCAGTCGCTTGGAACAAATCCAATCACATTCATATTAGAAATAAAATTAATGATTGCGTCGGGTTGATATAAAAACACGGAAGCAATTTCCCGCTTAAACAGAATATTGATGAGATCATAAATTGGTAGCGGCTTGCATTGTGCAACATCCTATGTTGCTCAATAGTTTTGTTGTCGATTGCAACTCGACATAATCTCCGGCCCACGCTTTGGTTGTAGATCGGTTCACAGTTAGCGCAACACTTGCGCCAGTACTAGCTCCAGTTATCTTCGTATCTTTACTATCCAATGCCATGTCATTGCTAGCTTCGAGTCTCCTGGAGCCTTCAATACCAGCCCTGAAGTCTAAAGTTCACGACGCTAGCAAAGTGTGGATTGACAACTTCACACTGTTGAAAACGTAATTGTAAACTCAAAGATGTTTATGTTGAAAATAAATTTTAACAATATAATTTGTTTTATGATAATTTTCTTTACCGAAGCAAGGTTTTTGTACTTCATCTAAGTGGTCTACTGATACGTAGATAGCCATAGCTTGATTTGAAGTATTGGCAGGATTCAAACCTAGAGGAAGAAATTAAAGATTGAAATTAAGAGTTAAGAGATTACATTATTACTGATTCTTATTATTTAGCTGTTATACTTAACCATTTCTCATTACTTATTTCATTATCAATGTCAATGCCTCGCAATCTTTTCTTTCACCAAAATAAGTGACTTTTTTCTTAACCCTTCATTAAAAAGTTTCTGATAGAAGATTAGAAGCTATCAAGATTAGTTAGTGTGTCAACGGGTTCCACTGACAGTTTATCATCAAACATATTGTCTGTACTTTGCTGCTTTCATCTTTGTTTTATCGCATGAATTTATCTTTTTGACAACCGTGAATGTATATAATAAGTTAGTTAGTCAAGTAGCCAGTGCAATCTAAACACACATCTCGCAAGCGATGGTATCGCAGTGGCGTGGGTGTCAACAACCAAAATCCCGTCCAAGTCCTATCAACGTTGTCACCTTCGCACCTAAAACCTTCACACTTCCACAACTCATCTTTGTTATCGCCTCCTTTGGCAATCAATACATATTGTTTTGAATAGTTTCTTTGATGTTTTAAGCTCTTTAAACAAACTGTTATGTTTTCTCACAATAGCAAAGTGAGTTATGAATTATGATCATCGCTTGTTTCACTTACAGCGTAATACATGAATGGACGGTTGATTCTCATTCTGAGTAGGATAACGTGTGATACAAATAATTGTGATCGATGGATCTAGGTGAGGTCTTTAGACGTTGCACATTAGAGGCTTCGCGAGGCTATCAGAGATCTCAGGGCATCCCCATGTGCAGATGAATTTTAATGGGTAAAACTATCACGTGACTCGACTACCACAGAGCGAGTGTTTTATGAAAATTTATCTTCCTCCTTACCTCTCCCTAAAAATTCCGTAGTCAGGTGCATAAATACAGTACACTGCGACCTTATTTAATATTTCATTACAGTTCTTTAACCAAAATAGGAGTTGATTATTTTATGAATCGTGTGAGTATAGAATTGTATAAAATTATCAGTTTGACCAAATTAGTTGCTCACGCACTTTTA
This sequence comes from Perichares adela, assembly GCA_018251795.1. Taxonomy (NCBI): domain Eukaryota; kingdom Metazoa; phylum Arthropoda; class Insecta; order Lepidoptera; family Hesperiidae; genus Perichares; species Perichares adela. Next base: position 7,325 of record DWPQ01000705.1, on the reverse strand, counting down.
TCCTAGCAGGGGAATTCACTGTTTTACAAATGAGAGATCACAATAATGCACTATATAACTGCAACGCAGGGAATCGAACACAAGACTCTTAGATCATCAGACGGGTCTCTACCAACTGAGTTATAGTTTTCTACTTCGCCTATTCGCCTCCGAAAGAAGGTTTTAACATTCAGTTTAAGTGCTCAATGGATATAGTTAATTAGCCTTTTTATACACAACCATATATTTATTGCCAATAAAAAAGCTAATACATACAAATACAATAGGCAATTGTAGAAGTACGTTAAATACATAAGTAATCTTCTGAACGCGCCTCTAGCTTTCGCCGTGGGAGTGGACGACCGAAATCCCATCCAAAAATCCCATCAACATTGTCACCTTTATATCTAAAACCTTCGCACCTTCATAACTCATCTCCGTTATCTCTCTCCGAGGCAATCAATACTATTGTATTGAATAATGTTTTGATGTTTTAAACGTTTTAGTTCTGACTTAAAAGGAAAGTGGATTATGAATTATGATTACCTATTGTTTCGCTTTCGAAGTGTTTAGAGTTCGGCTCGTGTCAGTTGTCAAACGAATTAACTTCGGGTGTGGTGGATTTCAATGGATGACAGATTAGAGTATTTTTTTCATTTTTATTTCAATAGTCCGGAGCTTTTAACAACTTCACCACTGCCCAATGTTTACTGTGTCATGAACGTCCATATTAAATTCAATTATATTTATTTATTCAGTTAGGTGTCATTTCATATTTTATTTCTACACCTTTTCTAAAATATACGCGGCTGTATTCGTTTGCCAATAAGTGACAAAAACTCATCAATTCGTTTGTCAAAAAAATGCCCAACAACTGAACGTTTTATTTTCCGTTACTTACCTTTCTTGAGTAAAAGAAATCGTTGCATTGAACAAAAATAGGATTCGGTGTTTTATTTGATTAGTGATTTATTAGCGAAAGCCCAACTCTACGGCCAACCCTATTGGACATATTAAAGTATAATAAAATTGAATGTAAATTGCCGTTTTCTATTACAACATTAGCAAGGCAATGAAACACCCGCGGTGATATTACGCCGCCTGTAACGAACCATTGTGATATGAAAATGCCATTCGTACCACCTGATCATCCTAATGGATTTACGTGAGGTTGGTCCGAATCGAAATTGATATTGGCGCTCTAAGTAAACTGATATTTAAGTGTATCGTGACAATACTCTAGAGATCTGAACTGCTTACTGTGTGTTTAAATGTTAATTTTAATCACTGCTTAATAGAATATTTAATATCAATGTAACGGATTACTGTCTGTACATGGAAGATGTTTAAAAAATATATTAGAAGCTTTATCAACGCAATAGCACACAAAACGATGGATGTTAGAATTTTTGTCTGTTTGTCAGTACGTTTGTGCACACTAATCTCAGAAACGACTTATCCGATTTAGATGTGGTTCTCTTGTATTATGATAAGCTTCACTTAACGTTTAGTTTATATTTCATGTCAACCGGTACATAAATAAAATGTATGCCATTTTAATCTTTTATGTAGCAAAATAACGTATTCGGGGTTAGCTCTTCATAGTATTATTTATATTCTTAACTAGCTAACCCCGCAAACGTTTTTCTGCGGTGAAAAGTACCTTATAATTCATCAGTGATAATGCTGGCTTCTAAAGGTAAAAGATTTTTTCAAATCGGTCCAGCAGTTTCGGAGCCTATTCAATACAAATAAACATACAAACAATCAAAATTGTCTTCTTTATAATACTATCAGTTTATTAGTATCAGTATTACTATAGATAAATCCAGAAAGTAGTAGGACTAGCTAAAGCGGTGCAAGGTTTTACACAAAAGTTTAATGGCTCTAATTTAGGTATTATATGTATATAGAGCACAATATCTATCTAGCACTTGATTCCCCTCCAAGAACACCACATAAGCCCAACTTTCAAAATTCCCTGCGAGGGAGCCGCCAACCAAATAAACGAATAGCAGAAACAAGAGGCAACTTCAGACGAACGTCGCGTCAAAAAGTATAATACACAAGGAGGCGATATCACGAAAAGTTCTTTTGACTTTGCACGAGTGCGGGGGAGGTCTCCCCCTTACCTGGGGAAACATTTTAAAGGGTTTTCAAAGTACCTTCATGGATAAACATATGTAGGTATATACTTTTTTAATACTAAACCCTTTACTTAGACTTTTTATTTTTATGATGTCGTCTCCACAATTTTTATAAACGACATGTACCTACGTAAAACTCCGTTTACAAATTGAGTTTTAACCGTAACTTAGTTTTATTTGAATTTATTAATGATCCGAGTTACATTAAGTACTTTAAAAAATCTATAACAATTTCTGTAATAGAAGGAGCAGCACAAGGATATAATGCCGCGAAATTGGAATGTCGGTCTAAATTGTTAAAGTTGTCAATGATCAGTTAAAATGTCAAAAATATTTTACAAAAGCAATAGCAAATTTATGTACTACGTTTGCAACTTCTTCTATGTTACAAAATAGTAAAAACCATAATAATGATAATTATAAACAAGAAAATCATATTCGCTGACCATTCAAAGCATGTATGAAATTATGTAAACGGCATTCACTAACATACTACTTTCTTGTATTCACGCCTCGATTGCTTTTTGTATTTTAACTCCTTATTTGATAACATTAACATTGTAAATAATGGCGTAATTGTAAAAGCTAATAATTCTTGTAAGGGAAATATTATAAAAACTTATTATGCTGAGTTTCTTAAAGGCTATTTATATTCTGTTGAGGTACTTCCTGAATGTTATGTTCTTGACATAGAGTAATGAGAATAAAGAGATGAAGCAAATATAAGTAAAGGTTAAGATATACATTACATGCCGAAATTATATACACTCATAGTTTTACCTACTCCTTATGGGTGAGCAATGGTTCGCGGGTTTCTTAAGTATTATGAATTTCCGTGGATCGCAATGCCCATTTACCATCATACGGCGAGTCTGCTTGTTTGTCAGTTATTTATATTTTAAAAATCAGATGGCTTTATCTAAATGCGTATCTATGAAACGCCAATATTATTTGTCTATGGTCAATCTCTTTAAACCTGTTAATGTATGGTGTCTTGAGCACTTTGCCTGTTCAACTGTTTCCTTATGCAGCCGATTGTTTTTCTCGGTGACAACTATTTGCTCTTACCGTTGAACGGACAAGCAAGAAAATTGCATTAGACGTTTCTGCGGTGCGGTGAGCTCGGCCTTCGGTGTACACTGTCGGGTTGATGTTACTACCGGCCTACAGTTTACATGGCCGTGGTGTTGAATATTAAGTGTTTGAAACTAGGTAGCCTGGAAGCTTCCGTTAAGTTCTAGACCTACCTGGCATTTGTGTAAAAATGTTAATTTATAATTAATTTATTGCGATAATGTTTATAATATGTGTAACAATTTTCAATATTTCGTGTTATAAAAAGAACAGATCTATCCATTTATTATTAAGCCTTATTTAATAATTACCAATAATTATTTATTACATCTGCGTCACGGGAGGTCTCGCGTTCGAATACATAATTTACAACTACTTTTTAAAGTTATTTGCATATTAGGAATTGATGACATTGTGAGGAAACCTGGTGGAGGAGAGCTCTAATATTGTTCCCAAAAGTGCGAGGTCTACAAATGTGCACAGGGTCAGCGTTGAGGAATATTTCCTATACCCCTTACATTGTGAGAGGAGTTCTAAACCCCGCTGAGTTATGGGTTACGATGATACGTTCGAAATTACTAACATTTATTAATTAATATGTTACACGATTTTTAGTACTACTTAGCCATTGAATAACGATATGGGATACTTCTCATTACGTTGATCGTAACTTAAAGACTTCTCAACTTTCTTTCTGTAAAATATAATTATACAAAAAACCTTTCAAAAGCTATCTTAATGATATTATTTTTCTTGTAAAAGAACACATTGCAGCAATGGACAGGAAGAAGCAGTTTTTATTCTTGAATATGTTTATTACATCATTAGATTATTTGAAGGATTGAACCCACAACATAGTCTAACGATATATAGGTTGGAATATTGAACAGAGTTAAAATATCTCGACGATATTTTATACTGACTCGGACAGTTTTAAATTAATATACAATTTTCTATGGTATAAAATATTCTATGACACTTAAATGTTTAACAATAAAAAAAAGTAAAAATTGTGCAGCACTAATATGAAGCCGTTCGTGCATCGACTATCGAGTACAATAAGAAGATGAGAGAGGCTCTTCACCGACCTACCCTCTCATGTCCCGACGCCTCCATGAAGAATTTGAGTGGTTCCACAGTGCAAGGAAAACGGTAAGATATTTTATATTTGTATGCGGCTTATAAATATTCTTATTATATATATTTTTTTATATATTAGATAAGTTAGTGCTTGACTACGATCCCACCCAATAATAGGCGGTGATGAAGCCATAGATGGTGAAGCGCATTACCTTAGTAAAAGCCTATTCACTATTATATATACTAATATTAAAGAGGAAAGGTTTGATTGTTTGTTTGTATTGAATAGGCTCCGAATCTACTGGACAGATTTAAAAAATTGTTTTACCATTAGAAGCTGACATTATTCGTGATGAACATAGGTAACTTTTTACCGCGGAAAATGCTTTATTCCTACAAAAAAACGGGTAGTAGTTACAAGTAAGTCATAGCAAAACGATTAGAATGATAGGCGAGTTGCTATGTGAGGAACAACTGGCGTCCGAATAACTGATCGTCTCTAACACCCATAAAGGGAAAAGGGAGTCGGCTAGTAAATTATAATCTTCCGCTTCTTTCTGTCCAGCAATGCAGTGATGCCTTTGATGTCAGACGGTGACCACTGACCATCAAGTTACCGTTTAACAGCTATTAACATAAAAAAAATTAAAAAGATACATTACGACCACACGTTCAAAGAAATCTTGAATATGTTGATATAAATCGTTCACGATTGCCGATTATATACAGTGCTTTTAGGAGGCATAATGATATTTGTTATCGGAAATTGTACTGAAGACCATACAGTCCCATCGAATGATTGCCGAATTTGACCAGCTTGGCGACTGGCTTCCATCAAAGCAACTGAGAGCCTCTAAACAAATACCTCGAATTCTCAGATACCTCAGCCAGGTAGCCAGACACAATCTAGAAATGATCCATACGGGCACGGTTCCATCAGAAATTCAAAATGATGAAAAGTTTCAGGACGATGTTAGCCAATATGTATTTTAACGACGACGAAAACAATCAAGACTCTGAATCAGATGAGTATATTTATATTAAAATAATAATAAAAATAGAACAATATTAAAACTAGTCTTGTGAATCTGAGTCTTCTGAATTTGCAAAACTACTTACGTAACCATCACTGCTATTTACAACCTTATCATATCGATATAAGGTTGCTTTTTCGAAATGACTTCATGGAGAGAGAAAATTATCTGCAAATATAATTTAATAGATGATCATAAAATATATCTATAAACATTGAATAGTTGAGTATCATATATTTACCCTTAGATACACATAAAACACATACAATTAAGTTTATTGTAGAACAGAAGCCACCAGTAACTAGCGCGGGTGTAAGCCGATTCCGACAACTTTATCCCACCCTCAAAGAGAACCCATTAAACAAATATTATTTAACAAGAAATAATTCAGCACCTAGTTGCCCAAATAGAAATACAGACCGCAGTCTCGAAGGCTTGGCCGCCAAATAAAATATGAAACAAAACAATTTCGAGCATTTGCGTAATAGGATGAAAAGACGCTTTTAATGCCCCCGGCGAAAAATTCAAAAGGACTGGGTATACATTAAAATCGTCAGCCTTGCAGTCTTTAGGACCTCGTGCATTTTTAAAAAGGTGCAAATGAGAGGGTTCGGTTACCACGGCGAGTGAGCAAGCCATACGTCCAACCTTCTTTGTTTTTGCCTACTTTGCCACTCGGCCATCACAACCTTACCTCCCACGCCCCTCTCGTCACTGGGAAACCTACACAAAACAACGCTCGCCAGGCATATTCGCAGGTCTCGGTACAGCGGCCGTAGGTAGCAACGAAATAACTTAAAAAGAAAAATTAATGCAGTGAAAAAGAAAATGGGAATTCTGAATGAGAAAATGGTGGCCACCGAAATTCAGCACGACACTTGTATAACGCGCCATGTTTAAATATACACCAATTATAATTCATGACTTATACTTTAAAAAAATATTTTATGTTTTGTAAATAAAAAATAAACTTTTTCTGGGTTCAAATTAAACAAGAGTGCTCGGAAATATCAGTCGGTAAAATAAAAATATATATATTTTTTAAATATGTTCTTAAATACAAATATTATTTTAAGCCAATATACAGTAAACCAGCTAACTGGGTTGTTTGCTAGTAAGTGGGAAACTTCGTCCATGGACTTTGGCAATCCCTCATTCATACACATTGGTGGCCACGATGGAAACGGCTTTTGATAATTCCGGAATTTTACGCTGAAGAGGTGACGTTGGTGCATTCATCTCAGATCACGGAGCCTTCTATTTAGTATCAGGGTCAGCAAATAGTTTGATTTATATACCTACCTGTTATTAACCACGTGTATTTCATCTTAGCATTGCGTGAGCTCAGCCACTAAACACCAGTTCGCTCGCGTTCATTTGCATCAAAAATACCCATTCACAGTAATGACAGTATGACAAATTGTATTGTGAGAGCCGTGAATAAAGCTCAAATTGCGTGTCGGAGAGATTATGCGGAGATTTCTTTCATCGGAATACACGCTGGGAAGAAATAGTAATGGAGGCGTTACAATAGCTGGGGAAGCTACCCCTTTGCTCCCCCACCCTCACCTGCTACGGGATGAAGTGATTGTGGCGTTTCATACTACATGGTTTTAAATATTGTGGAATTAGTCAAAGAAAATACTTTACAGTTTATATAAAGGAGGTAATTAAAAGGAAATATTTACCAATCTAAAGCATTATTTTTGGCTTTTAAGAACATCTCTGACCTTCTAATTAAACACAGTAAAGTGCTGATTTACGTTTTGAAGTTCCATTCTTTATTAAAATGATCTTATCTTCTTCCAGCAAAAGCTAAATTTCAATTTTTATCTTTTTGTGTGTTGTGTTATCACCTTCCATCGACCTATTCCGCAACCATCCAGGGTTGTGGTAGACAATGCCATTAGGCATTATGTTTGCCCTTTGTTTAATCTTTTCAGAGGTGACATAAACACTTAAATAAATAAATAAAATAAATAAATAATTGTTATTATTTGTTGTCAACATT
>DWPQ01000704.1:0-14819 GCA_018251795.1 Perichares adela | reverse complement strand
AATTTTTAACATTCATCGTTATATTTCAGTCAATTGACATAAAATCGTATTGTACTATAGCCTATAACCTTCTCAAAATATTGCACTATCTTTTAGTGAAAACCGTACAAAAATCCGTTCAGTAGATCTTGAGAAAAAGGGATCCATGCATGAGAGGGCGCTTTAGAGGGACTTTGTTTTATAATAAGTATAGATTTAGTAGGAGAGCATTAAGCAGACCTGTAATTGCGAGCATGGCAAAATAATAGAGACAGATCGGTAACCTCTTTTCATTCCCTTTTTTCTTATGGATATGCTTTAGGCTAGCTCGACTATATTGGTACAAAAACTCTATGCATACGTCATAGTCAGTGTGATTTTAATTAAAAACAAATTTAAAAATATGTCGAAAGTTGTATCTGAAATGTTCCGAAGAATGTCGTGAATATAAACGAAATGTTCGGCTCGTTTGGCGATTTTTAACAAAACAAATTACAGTTAAAAGTATTTGACTTAACTGTCAGATTAGAAAACTAGATACTCTGCATACATCTCATTCTCTCCAGTAGAGAATTCTAGAAGTCTTATTTCTACGGTGTATGAACTGCACACGTACTTTTTTTACATTTTCCCCTACTAGAAAGTTTCCTGTGTTGCCATCGCCGTACCAATACCGTCAGAAGGTATCGTCAGGACCAAAGAAACGCTTGTCTGCCCAAGAATACTTCTGGAGAAAATGGGTATTTAATTTCGGGCTGACATTCATAATAATTATGCTCAATATTACTAGTTTGTTGCGTATTTTGGTTAGAAATAGAGTGATGTATCGCGTAGGAAAAATATCAAATCGTAGATAATGAATTAAAATAGTTGATATAATTTTGTTAAGTAACAATCGTAGCTTCGTTTTGCAACTGTTGTACAGTATATTAGTTTTATAGATTTTCAATATGGTATGTATGGAATAATTAAAAACAAAGTACGTTAAAGTACTTAATGTGTAACTTTTAAGATTATCATATTAGAAGTATCCGTTCTATTTGTTTATCCTAAACCATTTGTATTTTTGCATACGTTTACTAGATGTATAGTATAAACATTTTTATTACTAGCTGTCCTGGTAAATATTGCTGTACAATATATTTAAAGATTAAAAATCTAATGTGTACCATCGTTAAAATACGTACGCCACTAACCCCATTGTCCCACTGCTGGGCTCGGATCTCCTCTCACACTGAGAGGGTCTAAGCCCGGAGTACCCACGTTCGCGAAGTGCGGATTGGCAGACTTCATCGTTAAGAACATTAATTATTGAGAACTCTCAGATATGCAGGTTTCCTCACGGTGATTTCACCGAAGCAAATGATGATACTTAATTTCTAATACGCATTCAACTTTGAAGATGTGTGCAAGATTCGAACAATCGCTCTCGTCTATACAGGAGACCAACGTCCAACCCACTAGACCATCACAGCTACGTGAAAATGTACGCAAAAATTTCAATTGGCTAACATGTACTAATTTTATTTTCCAGGATAAAAAAGGCGTACAAGTGCCAATGCGGCAAAAGCTATAAAACAGCGCAAGGTCTGAAGAGTCATTCTATATCGCAGCACATGACGTCACCCGCGACGCCCACGACCCCCTCCCCGGACGGGAGAGGCGCCGCCTCCAAGATGCCTGGGCTCGTGGTCACGTCATCCCCCGCCAGCCACGGTAGGTCGCATAACATAATCGACGGCATCGACGCCAACAAGCTCGTCCGCATCTACGACAGCATCAAAACAAAGGATCTACCCTCGTTCACCATTCCGAAGCATAACCTCACAAATTTAAATATAATATCCGCGAACCAGAGTTCAGTACGGCACTCTGTCCTCCTCACGCCTACGTCGACTCCAGGCTGCAGTCCGAAGGGCGAGCGCGCTCCGAAGCTCACCGTGAGCACCCACTCGACGTCGTACCCTCACGAACACCTCACCAACTAAACGCTCGTTATCCTATAGAACCCAATTAGTCATTAGAGCTAAGTAGAGAGCTGATGTGCAGTTCCTAAAAATATAAAAAAATATCATCTTCTCATTGTTATTTATTATAGTAGTTGCATCTCATTATGAAGGTGACATTTGCGCGGTGATTCATTAGTGTCGGTTGATAGCGAACGGCCCTATATATGTATAATTAATTTTTGTGCCATTCGCTATATGTAAATCTGCGATCTTGTCTATTGGATAGAGTCGATATACCTCCAGATTTAAAATCCGATTTTACAAAACATTCAACCGTCGATTTTTAAATAATAATCATCACATATATGGTTAAAAATCCTGGAATAAAAGTTTATTAGTATAAACTTTTTAGCCTTGAGCACGATTCATTCTACTGAAACTGTCCGAGAATAAATCGCTATTGTTAGTACCAAAATAATCACTTCACTTACCATCAGATGACGTCACTGTTTGTCACATGTTTGTTAATTATTGGCATTAAAAGAATACGTCCAAAGATCGCGTTGGTTGCTGTCCAGCAGGTTGTCCTTCCATTGAATTGGCGGCCAGTCATATAAAAATTTTATCATTTCTTTTGTCAGACGAAGTTGTTCGTTTAATTGAATCAAACTGATGATCAAATGTTTCGTAAAATTGGATCATGATTTGGAAGGTGTTGATTGTGTGTTGTCGTTAGATCGGATTGTTGTGTTACATTGTGACCATGCACTCTTATGGATTCCGTACATCTCATAAATAATCGGAATCCTTACAAATTCACTCGCCCGAATATTCTGCACCTTCATTAGGGGTTTTAAGACATTATTTATGTAATTAGTCTCGGAGGGAGATGAAGATTTGTTTTTTTTTTATAATTTATAATGTTAAGTTGTTATCCTTATGGTTTGCTGTGATTTTAATAATATGTTTGTTTATGTTACCAAAGGGACATTGAATATTATTTTTGTTATGGCCAATTTAAGCTGACTTATGTTGGTATTCGTGAGAAAAAAAACATACTTTGGAAATGTTTCGCGACGCGATTTGCACGTACGCTTCGCGAACTTTTAACAAAGTTGTTGACAAATATTTGTCACATGTTAATTTCTGTAGGTTCTTGTAACTCTATATTATATGAACGTGTTTAAAATATATCAAATTCAGATGGTTTTCAAAATGGTTATAATGGAATTTCTTAGCTACGTCGGCAGGGTAATAGTGTTATATCATTAATGTGGTCCGAGTATATGTATTATAATATATTAAGTGCCATCTGATGTATCTATGTACTTAACGTTAGGTTTAAAACACGCGATTTGCTTTCGTTTAAATTATTTGTGTTTTGAACACTAAAACGTTAGAATTTTGTAATTAAGAAATGAAAAACAACAAAAAATAGCATTTGCTGTTAGTATCATCTAGGATAAAATATATACTCGTAAATGTGATAATATATTGTAGAAAAAAAATGAAAAAAAAATGCTTGTAAGCGTATACTTATTTAAAATGTCTAGTAAGTAAGGCTGACACTTATTTTATTTATTAAACGCTTATGTAGGCAACCGCGCAGCCTGCGAGGTTGACGGCATCTGTCGATATTAAAAGTGTAGCTATTCTGTCTTATTGAGGTCAGTGCGCTGGGCTCTGTAATATAAATATACATTGGTTAAGTGAACATTCGATCAACCGCCACTGTGTGGGATTTTCGAGGAAATAAATGTCTTCCACATATTTTACTCCATACCGCAATCCCATTCCGAATTTAATTATTAGTTCTTTGGCTGTTACAAAATAATATAATCAGCGGGAAAATTATGCCAATCAAATTTGTATTAAATTACCTAATTACCGGAAATTAAACCACTTTTGATATTTTTGTGTGATATGTACAAGATTACTTTGAATTTAACCTTTAAAAAAGTCATGACATTTGACGCCCATTGCCATTGGTTTGAACATGATGTCATGAAACGTTTCGTTTTAAAAATGTTTCCAATAAGAAACCTATTTTAGCCAATAATCCTCCATCCGGTGGTTGGCCCTTGTATCCATCCATGGTATTTATGTTACAGAGATCAGTTTTATTGTTGACACAAGATCTATTTATGTACACATTTTTGAACATGCACGTATTGAACTTCCTTTAAAAAACCTACCATATAATTACGTTTTATTACAAATTGCTTAAAAATAATCTGTTCGATTTCGAATCCGTTTATGTATAATTGTCTACTCTGTGGTTAGAATAAGCCGTTCCTTTCCCGTGGTCCACAAAACTCGATCTACTCTATGCATAGTCTTTTTAATTCTGCTAACTAATTAATAATATAAAAGATAATTATATTCTTATTACGGTAAAAATAAAAAAAAAGGTTTTTAAGCTATATCATTTTAGGCTTCGTTTAAAAAAACTAATTTTAATGCCCATAGAAGGATTTCATAATTAAAAAGTTATTTCTTAATAAAATATAATATAAATCGGTTAGTGGTTCAGGGTAAATGTTTATAAAGATTGTTTTGTTCGGATTAGTTTGGTTTTGGTGAACCAAGTGGTACTTTGAAAAAAATGTTTTTAAGTTAAAGTGATAATTCGTTTTTAATTGGGTCGGTATAGAATGCCTCTAGGCATTGTTTAAATTTACGAGACCTTCTGTTAGGTTTACTACAAAAAAAAGCGTTTTGAATCCCAAAATGGCGGGTAAGGACGGTAGAGAATGAGGTGCTAAATCAAACAAGGGAATTGTCGGCAAACTCAATGCGGAGCGTGTGGCGTGTCTTAAAAGTTGTTAGTTAGTATACGGTGCTTCACGGGTATGCGTGTGTGTGATATTTGGATTAAATCTACGCCATTGTTTGAATGCCAAAGAAAAACATCTCAAAATTGTTTTAAAATAATCGGTAATTTAATTAGTTGCTATTGGAAAAATATAATTAATATGTTCTCGTATATGTATCGTACCACTTACTACCGGGATATTGACCAATTGTTGTGTTGATGTAATCAACTTCCTGGGACTTAATTGTCCGTCCTCATTCATTTTGACATGAACATTAAATTTATTATATTTATTCACTCTTCCTAAAAGTTCTGAAACATGCCTTTTTTGTTGATTTATTTATAAAAATACTATAGATAACTTAATACCACTCCTCATGTAACAGCTTGTAAAGTAAGTAAAGCTTCGATTTCTTGATCGGAACTGCTGCGATGAGCGTCCACTGATTCTGTGTGCGTAAAGCGAAAACAAATACATGTAATATCTCATTAATACTCATGTATACTTTCGACTTTACAATGTGATCTAGAAGTTTTTGTCATGGGTCATATTGTTTAGCGCCCTCCCCACTTCACTTAGTTCAAACCTCAACTTTTTTATAATTTTTTTTATGTGACGTGTGCGCATTCGTGCTCAGCCATAGACAAGTAATAAAAACGGGGAAAATCCCTCAACTTTCCTACCACGGATCAACAGACTAAAAATAGTCGTCGAGAAACCAGTCCTTCCAATAAGTCCTTATCACACGATGCTTACCGCAGTTATATGCGTTTCGATCACGATATCAAAGGTTTAAGAATTAAAATATCGTGCGGGGATATTGTGTAATATTCTTACTCCAAATATAGTAATTAGTAGTTATAGATATAGATTAACTTGTAGAATTTAATTCGCTGAATATCTGGATGTATATTTTGTCAAATTGTTAATGGTCGTCAATTGACGTTGCGAGATACCTTTATCATATTTGATGTACCCACGCTTATTATTAAAAACTTGATCCTTTAGGAAATACATTACTGGTTTAAATAACCTATCTATCGCTTACTGTTGGTTAAAATATACTATAGTAGCTGGCATACTATAATAGCTATAGTAGCTGTAATTATATATTTTTTGTCTGTATAAACAAACTAAGATATGACAAACAAAGTGAGATGCAGGTTTATAAAAACTAAATCAACCCAAAGTAAGGGATAGATATGTTATTGGAATCGGCCGTAAGTCATTGTGTGTGCAAATTAAGCTGTGTTAGAATTTCGTTGTAATTATAAAACATCGCTCTATCCACATGACTATTTTTACAGGCACAATGACTTTAGTATCATTGTGTAAAATTAGTGTGGTAGCTTTTAGATACACAAAACATGCAGTCGAGGCTGCTAATTCAACATTGACATATGTCTGGGCTGTTAATATGTTCGAACTAAATATCATTATGTTAAAAATAGTTATGTTACTAGACTTTAAGTTGAGCAATACTTATCAGAATCAGGCGGTGTCTATGTAGTAATGATTTACTAATAATGAATTGTATTTTTAGTAGCAGAAAAAATCTTGGACATATAAATTAGTCATACATTTTGGGATAGTAATTGTTGGATGATTTATTTTCATATTTATTTAACTTAAACATGTGCCGTAATTTGTCAAAAGTTGTATAGAGCAAATAATAAATCACAACATTTCTTAGAAGGTGACCTAAGCCGTAGGATTCAACATGATTTTAAGGCTTTTGAAAATATATATTAGTAATTTTCATATACGCTATATGTGAAACTTACCTTATTTTATCTATTGACTTATCTATACAATCAATTTTATCTATCAACACGGTTAACACGGTGCAGCCTTAAGCTTAATTTTTTTACAGTATAGTTTTACGTTTAGGCCTACTGATAAGTATAACTCAACTTACAGTTTAGTGCATAATTTTACATTGTGTTGAAAAAAAAAAACATTTACTTAAATAATGCATAATAAATGTAATTATAAATGTTACTCTGTGTCGTTTAAGTGTATACTCTGTACTGTATATTATAGTGCACATGAATATTGACATCCATTGTTTCATTCAAGACTGATTGTGGGATATACTGAGTACTTGCTGTGTTCTTAATTTATTTTTTACTTTTAGAAAGACATGATGACCTGCTCACGTGTAAACGAAAAGGCTTCCTCATTGTTTTTTTTATTGATTCTTTGTTGAGAAATTATAAAGCTTTAATCGTATTTATTTCTTGTGTCGTGTGTGCGTGTGTGTTTATTATAATTCTCCAGATGTTTCACGTGTCTTATTAATAGGAATTTTGATTGTAGTTCATCGTATTGATATATAGGTACATATATACATTGAGAGGTTATAACTGCGTCATGTGAAATTTTTAATCTTTTTCTCGAAAGTTAATCAAATTTTCTATCGTTTTAAAAGTCGAAACTTCTGGGGGATGGTCGGAAATGTTACCATAACACGGCAACACTCGGACAGGAAAAAATGTTGCAATATTTAAAAAAATATGTTGACCGCGCGCCCGATCGCCAACAGATAGACAATTGAATGGTTACTGATACTTTTTTACTTTTATACTCTTTAAAAACTTTAACAGACTACTTATCTGATTTGACATGTAATTCTGTGTAATTAATAAATAACTTCACTTTGGTTTTCTGAAAGTGGTTTTTTATATCGAGACTAGGATTGTTTAACATTGAACCGAAACTTCATCAGATTATAGTAGTATTAGTATCAATCAATAGAAGACTTAGTAAAAACTACTAAAAAACACGCTTTTTTCATACTGTATTCTATTCTACAAGTTAAGCATTTTTATTTGTTGGGTTGGTCAGAAATATGGGCGCAGCCATTTTGTTACAGCGGCCATTTTGGGTTAATAATAATACCGATCTAAACCGATTGTGTATACAAAATTTCAGCTTAATCGCTCACATATATAGATACATACATCCCAAGCTAATAAAATCCTCTTAAAAATATGGTTTAATCAGTATCACTGTGAAAGCCAGGGTGAAGTTTCAAAATAAAACTGAGCGTTCGGGAAAAATAAATGTTTAACTTAAATTCAAGAAATTCTCATATTGTTAATTAGATTATTAAAATTATTACTCAATTGTGTTTTGCCTAAGATTTTTTTTAAGCCCTTTAAAAATAAAATGTGCCTTGCAACGTAATTTGGAGAGCGAAAAAAATGGCATAGTTATTGCTATATGCAGTTCTCTATTAAAGTGAGTATTCTAGCCACAACTAATTATACAGTTGTCAGGAATTTATAATCCTGAAATACTTTACAGTTGAGTTATTGAGGATTTAAAAAATCCAAATTATGTAATTGTTTTTTAATATTAGGTAATCTTTTTAATTCCACTGTGCATTTGTGTATACCACAGCTATTTATTATAATACTTTAACATGAAAATGATAGCTTTACAAAAAAATTGTCCTTTTATTATACAAAGGACCCAATAGATTTAATTACAGAAATGCACAGTATTAAAATTATAAAATATTATAAAAATAATTATATAACTTGGGTACTACCCGGGTAATATTTATTTTCATTTTATGTTTTGAGTCCTCAATAGCTGAGCTGAAAGGTACTTGAGGAGCAGTATGAGAGTACTTACTTCTCCTTCGGTCTCAATTTCTGTTGTTATCCAACAACTCAAACTGTCATTATTCCCTTCTTGCCAAAGTAATATAATAGACTTATATAAAACCATGCCACTTTTAGGAATCCAAATATGTTAATTGACATGTACCTAATCACCTGGCAAGTGCTTGATTGTCAATTAAATTTTAATGACCAATTTTCAATGTATGCTGTTACAATTTGGCTGATTCAACAAAAAACTTGTTCTAATGTTGCGAGCGAAAACATTCATATTACTAAGCCATTTTATCTAACTTTGAATGTATCATACTTTGTCTAACATAACATCTCATCCATAAAAGGTTGTGAAATATGTAGAAGAAATTATGCAAATGTTTGTCTTTGAGTGGACAGATTTATGGAGTAATGTTAATATGTGCATCAAAACTCTTTGCAGATCTGGTAGCTGGTTAAACACTCAACCATTACTGAACATACATTTTTATGTCTTTATAGTATTCCTAGTTGTTTGTTGATTGGTTTATTTATTTATTTCATAAGGTTAAGACGTTATTCATTAAATATTTTGAAAGACAGCTTTCTAGTCTTAATGTTATTGTGTTTAAAAAATTTAAAATTATTAAAAAAAATGTATGTGTAATTTGTGTAAAATTATGTAGTCCAATAATTCCTACAGTTTGTTTTGATGCCATTTGACGTTCTAATGATAACTATTTCAATGTCTATAATAAAGCCAAATTGCAACCACTTATTGTTTTATTTATTATCAGCATCAGCTCATATTTCCTTTCTTTCATTAGGTGACAATTGTTTTTTACTTTATATGTTAATAACCGACACACGAGGAGACGATCTCCCGATGGTAAGCGGTCACCGCCACCCATGGATATCCGTGACACCAAGGGCATCAACAACGATTTGTTGCCTCCCAAAAATCACTTTTCCTCCGATACCGAAACGCGTTGAAATATTTCACGTCTGAATCTGGAAGGGCCGATTGACCGCCGGAAATGTTTATGGACAGCGGTTGGTAAGACTTGGATACTAAGTCTGTCTAGTCGTTTAAATGGAAAGGGGGTTGGGTGAAAATTTGTCCTCTACCTTTGCCAGCGACAGAAAGAGTATATCAAATACGTTGTCTATACTTATTTGACCTTCGCACATGAGTAGGTACACTAGCATAATGTGTGACGTGATTAGATGGGTGGCGGGTACCATTTACGTCACTTTTAAATTTAGCGTATTTAGATGCCTATTTAGGCTTCGTTGTTCATCTTAAAAGCAGCATATAGCATGCATAAGAGATTACAGTTAAACATGTTATTTCTATAAGGATTGGTTTATTATTGCTATAAATTAAAACATATTTTTACTGCGATCGTTACAAAGAAGCAACTGAACAATTTATTTGTAGAACACAGCATATTCTTTGACTTAGCATACCACAGTTTATCAACATGAACATTAATATAATACTATACTAAATTTCATGATCTTTGGTCTCGTACTTTTCAAGATCATGATCAGTGAGCAAAAACAGAAACATACATACATAAAAATATTCAGAATTTTCAAAAAACTACAATCCACTTAAATAATGTCTGGGAGCTAATACCATTTCAAAATAACATACAATCTGTTAATATCAACGTAATACATAGCATTATTACGGATTTTTTCACATTTCTTATTTATCATAAAAATTATTTTCTTAATTTCATGCAGTATAAAATATAAACCTATGTACATAACAATCTATTATAATACATATACAAGCTTATGTATCAAATGTTATGCTAAATTACATTTGATTTTAAACTGGAATCATCCTGGAATATACACATTTTACGATGAAACGGGTACTCACTATATATCGTGAGTACCTGTATCATAGTCATATGAAGGTATACATTTTTATGGGCAACTATAACACAAAATTTGCCCGTTATCTCATAAAAAGATCAGCTTAAATATCTAAATATAAATATGTATAAATAATTACAATTACGTAGTATTCAATTTAATCTATGACATTTAAGAAACCCTACAACCATACATGAGTACTCTTAGGATGTAACTAACTGGTGGAGACATAAGGAACAGGACGTCACATCTTCCGTTGATTAACAGTGTGCACCACATGCAGATATGGATGAATAGGACTCAAGGACAGATGGATGAAGTCCCTAACACCCCTTCCAATACTAAACCGATTTTAGGAAACATTTGACCATGATTTTCTTGTAACAATTTCCCTGTAAAGTTTAAAAATAAAAAAAAAACACGCATATTGTATTATCATCGGGTCACAAGTGCACACATTTTCAGACCAATCGGATCGTAGGAAGTGGGTTACATTTTAAATGTAAGATCCCCTTACATTGTTACAAGTGAAGCTACTAATGTATGTTAAAAATGTTAATGTTTGAACGTGGTAATATGTGTAGCAGCTGTTCTACAACACGGATGGTACATGTTTGCTCCGACTAGTGAACCGTGATTTTGTACCGATTGCATTTACATTACAGTAACCCCTATAACAGGGTAGATTGATTCCGCGTAGTAGGAAAACGTGTTGTATTCCCGTTTATCGCGTTGTTACGACCTTTATAAATCGAATAAAAAAAATACTTAATGAATGAAATATGTACGTTTTATTAAAAAAAATACTATACGAAAAAAATTTTTAATTAAAAAAAAAATTTGCTTATGAACTGAAAAACCGCGTAATGTAGAGGAATGCCTGTGTTATTCGGGGGATTGAAATCGCGTAATATAAAAATGCGTTATAGGAGTACTTGTCTTGGAGGGATTTCTGTAATTCCATTTGATCACAAAGTCCTGTAAATACTTTTCAGTTAAAATTTATTTCCTATTGGCAAGCTGATCAATTAACGATTGTATCTTCTCGTGCTGTGAAGACTCCCGCGCCGGACATTTGTTTTGGACGAACGCCAGAGCACCCTTGTCTTTCTGTTCAAACGCCACCAACGCTGCCTCTTCGTAATAACTGGACATTAAAAAAATATTTTTAAATTCTTATACATGAGATGATCCATTGAAACAGTCAATAGGCGTTTTCGTAGGTAACCTATACAGTGTGTCAAAAACGAAGACAGGTAATACTGACAATACCTTTGATGCCGAGTGGGAAAAAAATTGCGCCAGAGACAACGAGAGCAACAGGGCGGCGAATGGAGCACTCGCGCGGATGCTCTTGTAGGAGATTCGATGCTCGCGCGCGTATTTATTCTTAGGATACAACAATTGACCGTACATCCAAGTTATTAACGTTTATATTGAATTGATGTCTTAAAATCCTCTCCGCCGCGCATCCAGCGGTGTGCGCTACTCCTTAGATTGACACTCGAACACGCAGGCATATACCTTGGTCACTCCATTTTATAATAACTTTCATTTTATAATAACTTTATGTATCTACGCGAAAAATATACCAAAAACAAAGTTAATAAAGTATAATCGAACCACTGACCCAGCTTTGACGTAGTACTTGACCTTGACCTCCTCCCGACAGCGCGGCAGGTACTTGAGCGCCTCCTCGCGGTGTCCGTACATGAGGCACGCGTCCACGAACGGCTCGTACCCGGCCGGCGACTTGCGCGACCGCGAGAACCGCTCCAGCTCCGCCCACTCGTCCTTCTCCGCGAGACTCAGCACACGGACCCACCAGTATCTGTTCAGAATGGGTTTCATTTCGGAGTAACACAAGAATATTCGATATTTTTAATGTTAATAGCCAAATTCTTTTTGACAGATCGACGTCAATGAATTTTTTTATTGTTTAGCTACGGTCTCCCCTGCCTGTTGTAAGAGGCGACTAAAAGGAACTTTTGGGGTTGCGGGCGGGTAGAGTGGGAGCTCGAACCGTCCAGCAGCAGCCCCGAGAATGACGACGGTGCGTGTGGTCGCATACCGTCGTGAATAGGGACAATTCGATTAAGTCCCACGCGAGTAGAGCCCATAAGTGAGGGCACTGCGCTCAGAGGAATCCGGTTGCGTTCCTTTGGAGATCCCGGAATCCTCCAGTTAGCGTTGAGGAAGGCCACCGGAGGGGTTTTAGTGAGGTCAAATCCCACGTACCCCTATGTCACTCCCACAGCACGAGGGGCCTTTTGAAGGTTTCCCTCTCGAGAAAAAGAACGGTTAGATTGGTTTAAACTCAAGCATAGATAGAGATACCTTTACATCTCAATGTTTGTTGGATGTCTTGACGGTTACTAAATAATAACAATATTTATCAATGTTAACGTAAACATTCAAGTAACATTCCACGTTACCTTCTATCCGGCATCTTGTATTCTGATCGCAGTTTGTCAGCAAGTTTAATTTCTCCCTGATCCAGAAGCTTCTTGACAGTTTCGTGTAATGAAAGCCCTACAAAGCTTTCCCCGTATACCTCCTGCATGCTGGACTGCTGTTTGCACAGCTTGCGGGCGCTCTCGCATATCGATGCACCTGGAACATGAAGTTAAGAGCTTGTAAGTACATCCATTACGCTATACATATTTGACTTTACACGGGTCCGGTGTATTTCGTAATAACGAGCTGCTTAACGGTCAGCCATCGTTCTTCGCACCCAAAGCATTAACTACCATAAAACGTAAAACCATTTTATGGTCGATTCAATCAATAATCCAAATATTTTTCTTGCAAATAGTATTTTTTGAGGTTTGTTGACTATTCTTCAGTTTATTGAGTATCAACTTCGGGATTTCATTATTGAATACACGAACACGAATCCACGATGTTTGGGGTGGCCCAGCCGTTACAACTTATGGGTTGAAAAGATAGTTTACAACATATATTTCGGAGATACTAAGCACATTATCTAAAATAATTAAAGTAAAATAGCTCCATGACTAATTTTATTCGATTATTTAAATTACTTTACTGTACTCAAGTCAACTAGAACGATAATTAATTATTAAAGCAATTATAAGGAGTCTACGGCACTGTATCAGGCCGACGTCAAGACAAGAATGAATCCCCTTCCTTGAGACTACCGTCTTTTATAAACGACCGTACACGTTAAATTCACAGCTGCATTCGGACCGGAACACGTGCTCGCACCTGCATTCGGACCGGAACACGTGCTCGCACCTGCATTCGGACCGGAACACGTGTTCGCACATTGTTTTCGTATTTTTAGATTAAAATATCGACTGATATCCGACATATAGATCATCTCATATCATGTCTACAGTCCGCTTTGGTCTGCAGTATGGAATTTCGTGACTCACCAAAATTGTGCACTCAAAATACGCTCAGGTTAAGCTAAGGCCGAGCCAAGGAAATGTTATAAAAGCGAAGTGTAAGTGCGTTTTTTAGATTTTACGCTCAGTAGACCTCACCTAGATCGTTCTTGCCCTTCTTGTAGCATTCCCTGGCGGATATGAGCGAGGCCTCAATACTGCCGGGGTTAGTCTGATCGAACGCGTCCCGCACGTGCGTGGCGGCCTGCGACGCAAAGTCGTCCTCCTCCACGAACACCTTGCGGAGCGCCTCGCGGTTGTGACTCGCGCAGTACTTGATGTAGAGGGCGTGGGCGAGCGGGAACCCGCGGATCGTCAGCTGTACAAACGTAGTTTCATTGGTGGACGAGTGTTAGAGTCTGTGACAACTGATTCCAGTATTGGTTGTTAATATTACCTATGTAACATGTATTACAGTAACATTGTATGTGTGTAAGCGGAAGTTTTCCCATTGTGTTTGGTCCTTGGACTATTAACTATGGTTGATACTGTATATAAATATATAATAAATTAGCATAAAATAGTTAAGCTAGTATAGAGCTGGTCACCTCAAACTCCTGCTTGCCCATCTTCTCCTTGAGATGCAGCAGGACGATGTAGACGAGGTCGGTGTCGCCGCTGGCCGTGGCCTTCATCAGCGCGGTGGGCCCCTCGCCCAGGCTGAGGAGCAGCGGGACCTGGAGCTTACTCCTCGTTTCGTATTCCAGGATCTGGGATTAAAGCACGAGAAAATAATTTACAAATTATGTACGTCATGAAACAGTAGTATTCAGTCACATAAAATAAATAGGTATACGGTAAAAGACATGGGATTTAGATTCGATATGTAAATAGTAAACCATACGCATGCTTACGTGCTTGAGTGCAAAAGTGCGTACACGTTTGTACGTACTAGGACGATATTATAACGTAGGTAATGGTTACCGGTTACTTATAGGCATTGGTTACCAGTTATATATTAGAGCACGAGACTCCTCAGGGTTGTCAACCATAGCACCGGGCCAGTCATATGACCTTGAAGCCCCAGAACCGATGATGAGTGACGATGGGTGGTTATCCATTCGAAATGAAAAACTAGATTCCAATCGAAATAAAAGTTTATTACTACAAATAGTTCCCGACAATACAGGACTATAACTGTGTAGCAGTAATTCTACCGTGTGACTCGTTCGA
>DWPQ01000703.1:0-14827 GCA_018251795.1 Perichares adela | reverse complement strand
GTTTATCTACTTTTGAAAACTATGGGGTTTAGCCGGTAAAAGTCCGACATAACCTAACATTCCCCGAGCGATATCCACGAGGATTCCCCACGATAAAAAAAAGGTTAATATTCTTATAGAATAATCTTAGGAAATCTTCTGGAGATAGATTTCCTCCCCGATCCGTAAGAAAAAAGTGGTCAACAAAGTTTTAAATAAATAAATAAATTACCGTATTGTGGATAGTCAGTTAAATAGTTAAGGAATATTCTAGTGTAGCATTTATTAACTACCTACAATACCTACATCTTCAAAATATTATTTCTTTCGCCTATTATTTAGATGTATTTTAAAACATTAGCACTAATCACCGGGGTATTTTATAATCCGTTGACATGTATCTATCGCAGTGTGAGAACGAAAGAGACGCATTTAAAATAATATTTATTATTCAACACGATTTATATCAGTTGACGAAAGCATTAACACTATTTCAAAACTCTAATTTTGTATTTCGAAAAGCTATGCTATGATTAAGCTGTAACGTTTGCGTATTCAAACACTTTTCTTAATTTTCACACACATACATTTTGTATTGGGTCTTTCGGTCTTAGAGAGATCTGTCCCATGGCACCAATAGCTGGTGATCTATTTAATGTAATTAAGATAAATGATTAAAGCACGAAATTATGTCAATTTCGTTAGAATCCTACCACCAAAGCTAGGGCACTATAAACATGCAACGGACAGAAATAAACGTCGAAACTCATTGTTTGGCTAATGGCACAGTTTACGGTGTTTGTCGGCGTTAATGTTTTATACCAGGCCTTCAAAACGCAAGCAATAATTTTAGTACAACTGAATATTCTTTGTTAATTCTGAAGTTCTGTGACGCTAATAAATTCAGGTCAATTGCTTTAGGCGTTATTATATATATGATAAATATGCAGCGAAGGATGTCACGAATATTATAGGATGTTACTCTTCCTTATAACTTCAACATGGCTTATATTGCAGTCTCTGCAGAGTATATTAAGTACATCCTTATAGTCAACAACATCTACGTAATAACATTCCCTGTAACTCTAATTCTCGGTTTTACAAAAACTCTTGATGATCTCTTGAGTGGTGACCGCCACCCATGGGTGATCGTAATACTAAGAGCATCACTAACTAGTTCGCCGTCTGAGAAGGAAGTAGGGTACCAGCATAATAACCGAAACTCCTTACAACATTTCACATTATAATTTTTTTATGTAGATAAGTTAATTCGTTGTTCGAAGATTTTACTATAGCATAAAATCTTTTGGATTTGTTCACATGAAGGCGTAATGTCCATCAGAGACACACATCTTTTGGCTCTTGGATTCGCAATTTTCCTTTTGAGTAACCGGCATTTTCTAGGCGTCTAAGTAATAGGAAACTATATCATGGCTTCCAAATCGGCAGTAGGTATTATAGCTTAAATGTAACTATGCTAATACCGTCATGAAAACAGGAAATAAATTAGGTCATCGAGTGTCTAGACAGAAAATCATTAAACTTGGTAATAATAAATTAATATATCCCATTCATGGAAACAAATGGAGTTGAACTACTTGAGTTGAACAATTAAATAAGTTGAAGAAATAAATAAAATCGAATATATATTATACTAAGAGTATTTCCGAAACCAATTTGTTTTATGGCTCAGCATCTTTGATTTATGTATTATTGCATAGTAAATTATCGTATACCGTGCGGCGTGTTTCACTTTCAAATTAAATTAAATAAAACGTTGCATCCGGTGGTGTTAAAACAAACGAGAATATCGAAAGCGTGGCCCACATCAGTGTAATCAGAAATATAACGAAATGGTGTCAGAAATCATAACCCACATGAAACAACCTCGTGGTATAAATAGTCGCGGGACGTGCCACATCGCTCAAGCGATCAGGGTTGCAAATTATTTATCGTTACACTTAGACGTGTCATGATCACGAAAAACAATTTTTATTGGGCGTTAGTTACAACGTGCGGAGGCGCCAATCGTATTCGCAATGTCACTTCTGTACAAAGTGATTTATCGGCCTTAGGTACTTTTATTACCCAAGTAAAGCGAAATGTAATAAAAATTAAACAATGTGTGTTCTGTTAGGTTAACAAAGTTCTTCTATGAAGGCGTGAAATGGTTTTTCACTGGAAATAGTACCCATATGAATTTATGTAATCACATATGTGAAATTGAGTAGGTATTGGATCTATCTAGGACATTTCCCCTTAAATACAGATCGACCAACAATGACACGATTTGAAGACCGCTCTATACATTTATCTAATAAATGACTTCATACAAGATTGTATGTATAGACATTACATTACAATTACAGAACCGAGACACGAGCAGATGAGCCATCTGATGGTAAGCGGTCATAGCCAACCCCGGACATCATATAATGCATCATCGAGGTGTTGAGGCCAAGAACGCAGAACTCTCGCTTATCACTGGCTCTCCAACATTTAATTCGAAACACATAGAAACATTTCACTTAGTCACATCACATTCAAAATCATCTATTCATATAGGTATCAATAATACACTTATGCTGGCGTTTTTTTACTTCCACTACCGTTTCGGAAAAGTGCTTTATCATGGATGAGAAGAAACGGCGAAAGAAACTCATCAGCACATGTTTTAATATGATACACATATGTTATACATATTCGTAACCTGCGCGGAACTAGATACATGTTGGGTAACTCATGAGCTAACAAACAGAAGCAGCTAACAGAAGCTAACATGTTATACTTATTATGTTATAGCCGTACCGCACGACTCCGCTAGTGTTGCCAGGCGCGAAGGTCCGTCGTGAGCCAGGCCCTACGGAGAGCTACCTGCGTCATCATCCCAACCCGGCGATGCGCGCGCCACCACACCACGACTACCGCGATACACTCATGAGGCAAAAGGTAACCATTTAAGCATATACACACAAACAAACAAATACAATCAGTACACATATGAACCCTATAGGGGATGCTCTTAGGACTCTCGCAACTCCTACTTTTCGGTGAGGGTTCACTAGCTGTTTGCTAGTTTAAGTTGGCTGAGCATTCCAACTTGCTCGTCTGCCTGCACGAAGCTATAAAGACCGCTAGGACCAATAGCAAGAAAGCCATCAGAAAGAAAGCAGATAATGAAGAGGTATTAAACTGGATGATAATTATTATATTCTGGTTGTGGATAGCAACTAGTTTTTTATATTCCGAACTGTCGACCTCTAGACTACTGACTACATCTACCGAATACTGGCAGAGTCTAGTTCAGCTTAACTCTAAATTCCAACGCTGGACCTTGCAGTGACGGCTACTCGTTCAGGAATTTTTGTATAGGTAAATTCCTGGTAGTAAAATTGAAGTATATAAATAACAACACAACAAAGTGTCAACACAATGTCCTTTAGAGTGATTAAAATATCGACTGAAAAATACTTATAAAATTTGCCGGCCGATTCGACTCGATTTTCGGGTTTGATAGAGTTTACGTTGTTCAAAGCTCAGTGCTTTGAGCTCTGATCGTGTTGTATACGGTAAAGCAGTGGTAAAAGATATGGTAAATGATAAAGATATAAAAGCACTCAAAATTATGCTAATTAAGAAAGGCCCTTAAGTAAAGTTCTAAAAGGTGGTAGAGGTTGTCGATTCATTTTGGATGGGCATACGAAATGCTCATAATAGCTAGCTAAATAGCTCAGTTGCAGTTTGTAACAGCTAATAATCGTTATAAGTGACTCCTACCTACGATATTAAAGTATATTCCCAGCTTCGAAGTTTCATTTTGGTTGGTGTTAACTGTCAGTGAAAACCATAACAGGAAAATATACGTAGATTTGTAAATAAATTGTCGAATACGTAGGTAAAAAAGCCTCGTGGACTTGGCGACATTTACTTGGATAATTCGTTTCATTAGGTTGAAATGTTATTCGTCGTAGCCCCCAAATAAAATCACGTACATCTACCCACTTGTTTTTATTTAAAACCACGATCGAATCCATGAGTAATAATACTTCGATCAATCACAGCGGTCCACAATATAAATATACTCACCCACTTACCTTCTTTGTAAATATTCTTGGCAAAGACTACTTAATAATACACCCAAAATAAGTACACATACTGCACGTACCACGCACACTTACATATACGCACCTACACTTATATTTTCGTATTATTTACATACATATTTCTAATATAATATTACTGCTTAACACTCAGATAAACACTTAATCTAAAAACATGCACCTACTGTATTTTAAGTTCTATAGCACTTACAAAATACTATCTATCCATGTGTTGTATTGGTATTTAAAAGCGAGGTATTGTATGTAAAAAATATAAAATAAATTTCAAAACTTTACTTCCAAACCAGTACTCAACGTCGACTGTTCCTATAATAGAATTGGGATCATTGTGTAATATTGAGAATTTTTGGGAAAACTCAGGTGGCAGAATCGGTGTTGCAGCGAGTGGTCGGCGAAGACGCCAACAAGGTGGTTCACTAAACGAATTGTGTGACACGTGCCAATGCCAATACATCATGAGCTTTATGCATGAACTGTTCATTTACTTCGGCTAGTACAAAGTCGAAGGTTTCACTGAAGATTCACTGTATCGTACCATAACAATTATGTTAAATAATAAACTTAATCTTGATTGATAGACAACGCAGTCTAAACCGGAATTTATAGGCTTTAAAATTTACAAAGAAATTCCCGTATTTAATTAAACGAACGAATATATTCGTTCTTTAAATAGGAAATTAAATGGTTTAATTTTCAAATGTTTTCGAATAGAAATTCCGTCGGGAATATGGTTAGTGTAATAGACCAATGTTACGTACGTATATTAAATAGAAAATACGTAAACGAAGGAATTTGGGAATTTAGGTGGTTCATTAAATGTTGCCGATTAGAATTCTATCGGGAATATAACGAGTGCAATATAATCAAAACGTGCAGTGAATCCTCAGTTCTAATCACATCGTGTCTCGGCATCTTAATAGGACTTCCTTCATTGTTGTATAGTATCATCGGGTTGGTTTCATATCTTGTACTTTTCTTCATTTTTCCTTTTCATGTTTTAGTCATGGTCTATGATAGCTACGATTATTGAAGAAAGCAACTGTGTGTAAAATAAATATTGATTACCGTAACGTAATCCTTACATGCGCAGATCACAGAGCATTAGCCAGAGCCTTGAACGTATTTATGTAGATAAAGACGTTTAATAATAGTCATTTATCTTATTATAAATACCTCCGAAAGGATTTTTTTATGAGTCATTAATTAGTAGGCGTCAAACAATTGCTTTCTTCTAGATTCTTATTAACATAAAGATATCGTTGTCACTTATTCTTGAATTTGAGACTAATTTATTAATTTTGTAGGTGGTGCACAAGCAGTTCAACTCTCCCATCAATCTATATTCAGATCAAAACATCGCCAACTCTTACAGACAACAAACTTCGCCTCTACCGTAAGTATAAAAGTTCGATATGAATCATAAAAATTCCTAGATTGAAACTATGAAAAAATTCCTAGGTATTTCAAAACAGAAATCAAAGGTCGAGTAACGTTCGTCTTAGAACTGAATTTCAAGAGCATGGCCGAGTGCCAAAAGAAAATAACCGACATTGTACAACTATACATGCTAATTTTGTCTATCTCCAAGCTGATATACACCAGTGTATTAAAAAGCTAAATTCCGCCGTTCCAGACGGAATGACACATTTTTAAATTGAATCTATGAACTCTTTAAATTCTGTTGCTTATCACAGAATTTAGTTGCTTTTTAATACAAATCTACAGCACACTACTACCGACCTACACTGTAAATATACATTTTTAAATATTCAATAATAAACTTGAATGCTGCTTGTAAAGGAGTATTTACTGTTTACTTAACTACTTTGACAAATACATTAAACCAACTACTCTGTCATAATAAAATAACTAATTGAATTTGATCAAAATTTTTTGAAATAAACACATTTGATGATGTAATAAAAGTGTACCTAATAATGAGAATTTCTTTGCTTACATAGCTCTAACGGCCCTTACGGACGACCAAACGTTGTCAAGAGGCAAGTGTTTTACTAGAAACGCCGCCAAACCGACAGTCGACGCCAATCTTCACTCATGACGCATTAATGCTTCTTTATATTTATTTGCTCCTTCGAATCTTTCGATCTTCGTCTATTTGCGCCATACTCTAATCTCTAAACGTAAACGTACTTTAAACGTATAGTTCCGAGCGGCACTTCGCGACTCCCCGTCGCCATCACACCGAAGTGTACAACTCGACGGTACTTCATGTCACTCGTGACCACTATAAAGCTAGTATCTAATACCTAGTTATAATCAAATATTATAGATTACGTATTAATAAATAATTATAAGGTATAGAACATATTCTACATGATTAATGTTAGTATTTTTATCGACCTGTCCTTCCTCAAAAACAAACACTAAACGTCCGTACACGTACTAACCCCCCGTAATGTTTCTGAGACGAGTCTAATATTATTTTCTCTCTGCGTTGCGCCCGCTAACCGACTAAATACTAACTACCGTCCCCCGCCCCCGGCCACCGCAGCCACAAGCCGACGTACCAGTACGACCCTGCCAAGTCGGAGACCTTCCGCGCTCTGCAGGAGGAAGGGCTCGGGGACGTGGTGCAGGAGGTGCCAACTCCCGTCCAGACCAAGGTCTTCACGGCGCCCCTCAACAAGGTACTTCTCAGCGTTTCATACCATAACATAACTGTCGCTACTTACTACCCGCAGACTTTGTTCTGCTCGGAAAAGCAGCGACAGCGTACGGCCTGTAAGCGTTCGTTAAGCCCATTTTCCGCGAGCTTTTCGTAAAGCAATGAATCTGTGAAAAATTGAAAAAGGGGAAAAAAGACAGACAGACATACAGAGTTACTTTCACTTTTTGTAATATTAGACGGCAAATGTTATGCAGACGACGTCACTGCCTTCAAGGACATTCCTCAACAAGAGTATTACCGATGAGTCGTCATGTAAAAATGAAACAGAGATCTAGCTGGGTAATTATTATTGTCTCTACAAATATGGCCTACAAATATGAACCATCTTCTTAGAATCAACCGCGAAATGTTTCAACGTGTTAAGGATTCATGTCGGAGAGTTGGTAATAATGGAATCTCCTGTTTCCTTGACGTGTTAAGGATTCATGTCGAAGAGTTGGTAATAATGGGATCTCCTGTTTCCTTGACGTGTTAAGGATTTATGTCGGAGAGTTGGTAATAATGGGATCTCCTTGACCGACAACTTTTCCAAGATCCCTTTGATGTCACGGACGTCCATGGATAGCGAAGACCCCTTACTGTCGGTATAAGCAGTACGATTGTATAATTTGACAACCGGTAATACCACTGCGCTGCCACTCAGAAAGCCGCTCATTACTCATTATTAACCATATCAATTCTCATCTGTTTTCAGAAGCCAGTGCCACCTCCGAAACAAAAGCAAGTTGCGACTCAAAAAGGAAAGCAAACGACCTTCGTAAGTATACACGCTCCAATACTTACCGGGTTCGAATCCCGATCATAATCACTTATCTCAGGCCCCGGCTGTAGTATGTCTTATGTATTTAAATTTAAATTATTCTGTGTAAATAATCCACTCCCAACGTATTAAGACTGTGTATTTAAATTAAATTTTCTTTTTCAGGTAAATTCCCTCCACGAAGAGCATATTCAACAGTCGAACTCTTTCAAACGTCTTATGTACAATGTACTAGGTGACACAGAATTCTAGTGCGGCGTATTTACGGCCTACACCCATAGTTCCTAACGTTGACTTCAAGTCAATAGTGCTAAATTAGGAAATCAGATTCTATTTATTATGTTTTATCATTTACATCAATAATGGACAATGTTGGCAACGCTATTGAAATAAATAAAAATGCCATAACGATTGACTGAACCCGTAGTGGTTAGACACCGGGCGCCCAAAGTTAGACTTGTCATTAGCACCAAACTTACCAAGACTAACAAAATTAATTATTGTAACTCCCGACCGCGTGTTATGTATTTTTGTGGATTTAATTGTTCTAATACTCGAGTATTAGATTTATAAATTATATTTACATTAAGTAGTAAAGTAACGGTTATTACTAAGTGTTGATTTTCTGTTTGTACAGAAATATTGTTTATGTATACATGATTTAAGTAATGTTGAGTGTAAAGTCTAGTCATATCGACCCGAGCTCCGGTCGCAACGATGGAATGCGATTCGTTCAACTTTAAATAAATAATTTATTTTTATCTATCACATTGTTTTATTTGTAGCGAAATAAACGTACATCGATTTAAAAATAACTATATTTATAACCTGGAATTAACAATTTTACATAACAAAATAAAATACAGTCTTACAAATTTCACGAATTATAAGTACACAGATCGAAAATGAAAATTTAACTTTGAGCAAAACAAAACGTAAACACTTACCAACTTATATCACAATGTACAAGGGCGTAGTCCTATGTGCGAGCTCGTAGCTAAGCGTCGGTCGGCAGCGCGTGTCGCGAACGACAATCGCTAAATAAGGCACTACTCACGTCATACTAATGTCTTCCGAGTCTTACCGCACAACGGACTGAGGGATGTCCTGTTACATATCGTTCACGTGTTAAATTAACGAGCGATTATTTACAATAAGTCAAGCAGCTTTAATCGAATTGGTATCAGCGATATGTAATGCGAGCATAACACGAGGATCTACCCCAGTACAGACGTAATTACAAAACATCCCCTCGCACCCAAGTATTCTGACCTACCTTACATTATTTTAAAATATACAACGACGATTAGGGACCCTTTTATATTACATATAAACTTAATTTCCCTACCCAATACAGATATAATTGTAAATAAATATACTAATTTTGTGCTATACATAAAATTTCAACGGCTATTTTACATTTCGGCGTAGTTAGAATCGTAATAGTAACATTCAAGCAAATCCATAGTGAAATCAGGTCCCTAACACCATCATTGTCACAATTTACAATTTTACAACATTACAACATACCAACTTAGGAGTTAAATAGTCTCTGACCGAAATATCTAAGAAAAATACATAATATTTATTTTTTAAAATATTGACAGTAAATCGATAATGCCTCTACAAGGGATAAAAGTAATAAACATGATTAGTAAATGAAAACAAAAAATGGATATTTTAGTAAACTTGACCTAACGTCGCGTGGTAACAAAAACAAATTATTGATTGTAGGTACATATCAATTTTCTGCATGATAATTCGGTTACAAAATGGCATGCTACTCTGTTAAACTAAAATAAATGTTGCCAGCATCTTTACTATTGCAATTACTTTTTAAAGACATAGCTGTATTCCTACATATCAGAATTATTTCCATATAAGTTTCTTGAATAATTAATCGCCGCAATTTTAAATAAATTGCTATCGTTAATAATTTATCTTTTATTTTAATAAAACCGTTTAACAAATTGTATAGATACTTAAATTGCTGACAACACCAGACCATAGATGTCATTTATGTCATCGAAATTAAGCAGAGTTTTGGTAACACTACATTCTGGATGACTAGATTGCAGACCTGAGTGAGGCAACGGTACTCAGAAACTCACAGTTCACTAATTACTGATTATTGTAAAAATAGTCTGCAAATCGTATGCGATGTAAAACATATCTTGATTCAATGATGTATATAATATGACATATTCAGAATATGTCAGAGTTATCAATGTAGCAAAAAATTATAAGATTAGAAGCATCAACTTCGACCAATAAACGCTCAAGGGCCCTAACAAAATTATAAATGGAGTGCCACAAGTCATCCGACTACTAACTTAAGTCATTTTAAAGTATTTGAATGTCGTCATAAGTAACGTGTGGTTAATTGTCAAAGCCCCCAGAACTATTTTTCATAGGCGTACTAATCTAAGTAACAGCATGTAGGTAAGTGCAAAGAAATTGAACAATCTTATCTCAATCATCAGCAACGAAGTACAGGAGTTTAATTAGAAACTTAAACAGAAAGTTACTTACAAAACAATTTACACATTTAAAAGGTGTTCACGCGACATTGGATCCATCACGATGCGTGCGCCGATGTATACCGTGGCGTGGATAACCTTTGACTAATTAGCACCAAACGTCAAAACTATTATTAATATAACTTTCTAACTACAAATACAATTTAGCAGATTTATTACAGTGACTATCTAATCATAATGACTATTATAATATTGTATAACGGGTACACACAAAATAATATTTGCACGTAGTCAAAACGCGTAAAGATTACACTCAACTAGTTTCTTAAGACAGTATTGGTTAAAATATGTTTATATTTTACAAGTAAGTAGTTTATTATAATAAACAGATCTATCTTTCACGTTTGTTGTTTAACTGAGATTTACTAAACACTAATGAGCCGACCGACAGTGGCGTGTGATTTGTTAGTGATGTTTAAATAAATTATGAAATCTAATATTAGTTGAATGCCTCACGTTTATAAGTAATTACATCAGTTATCAGCTTTGGTTACACACAAAATGCCTATTTTTTAGAATAAAACATTATAATTTTCTTATATCAGTATCTTCAACAAAGAACACCGTAAGACATTTTTACGAACTTAAGTAATGCCTTTCGGTGAAATAATTCAGCTGAACGCATATCCATTTGTGGACACTCGTCGTTGGATGAAATAATTTAGTTTTTACCGATCCCTTCAGTTTTATCATTTAATCCCGAAACACGTGTTTAGTGCCGAACACCATGATTCTTTCAGTTCTACTGTTCAGAATGAGCGATACTGCACAGATCGATAAAACATAATTATCTGGTTTTAGTCTTTAAACATGGTTAACTTATAGCTTATATATGCTTAATTAAGTAACCTGATCCCGCCAAAACAAAGCACAACCAATACGATAGACGGCAGCGCTCGAGCGGTGGCACAAATGGGAACTAACATCAATGTAGAATGAAGTGTTACAGATTATTAAGAATAAACACAGTATTGTTGTCATTAAAGATAACATAACAAATTATTGATTACTGAAAACAGATAAAGAACTTCTCGCGCTTTACATTCCAACATAGTCCTTGTAATTGGAAAATCAAGAACGATTAAAAAGTAACATTAATGAAAAACTTAAACTGGAATCGTTTTTGGGATTAAACAGCCTCTTCCTTTTATCTCGACGTAGTAAAGTGACACAATTTCATTATATACTGCCAGTATCGGTCTATGTTAGTGTTATCGTCTTACATTCAAGTTGATTGCGATCATAATAACTAATTTCACTATATTGTCTACTCTATTGGTTAAAATTAGAGTCCAAAATCTTAAAACTTTGAACAATGACTTTTAAAATGACATGGTAGCATTAAAATTTATGATTATGATTTTGGAAGACGCTTAAATTTGAATCTATAGACTTCTATAGATTTTTTGAATAGAAAGCATAAGCATACCGCGGGACCAATTTTTGGAATGTATTTGTTAACAAGTAACCCATCCTCACTTCACTTACGTCCTCATTTCAATTATAAGTGAATCCGTTAACAAATTTTACCTATGCATGACTGAAAGTGTATAGGTAAATTTCATACTTGTGCAAACTGAAATTTTTGTAAAATATTTTGAACAGTGCCTTAAATAAAAAGTACAATAATAATGTTTACATCTCATGTCACAGAAATTGTAATTATTGTCTAAATTGTTTGTGATAATGACACGACACTAATCGTTTTTACTTTAAAAAAAAATCGCACTCCTACATAAACCCTATTTGTATCGGTAACTAAAAGTTGTCTTATATGGATGAATGACTGAATGTATGAATAAATGAATGAAGGATGAACGACCAAATATATGGATACATAAATGAATGAATGAAGAATAAACGAATGTATTTACTACGAACGTGAGTTGTCTCTTGGCGAATTCAAATTTTTAAGCAAAAGTATGTAATCTACGTATTTTCTATGTAATATTTTAAATATATTATTGACTGGAATTAATAAATTATGATTTGCTAACTGCCAATTATGCAGACTTGTTAATTTTTCAAGGACGGATTTAAAACGTTTTTTTAAACAAAAATATAAACAAACACAAAGAATGTTTACATACAGCCATCATTCTAAATCTATATATTTAACTGCATTATCTGTAGATAAGTGAATGCTTTATCACCATTGTAGATGTTCAATAATTCTATGAAAAGACGAAAACAAATTGAGATTAATGAGCAATGTCTTAATAAATGATTGTTGATGGAATTGCATTCCTAACTAATGTTCTAGCTGATTATTTGAAATTGCTTCAAATTACAGTTAACTGCTAAATCCTACAATGTGTTTGAAGCATAAAAACATTAATTTCATCCTAGGTAAGTGATCAATACATAGACAATATCTCTAATAAGGAAGAATGTGTTTAGAGTCACCAATTATAAATTACAATAAATATTAACAAGTCACCGCCATAGTAATAAATAATCTCGTTTTGTGATATTTACATTGATATTTGATAATATTTACAAGACTTGGTATTAATATTATTTATATATAATATCCATAGAGATATCTATTTGTTATATAATTGTAATTCATAATAATTTGGTATGTACAAAAGCGGTGGTGAAGGAAGCATTGGATATATGTCATTTGTCAAATTGTTACAATACCTATATATTATCTTTATGAGTATTAAATTAATTTGAGAAGACCATCTGCACTAAAACTGTGTTCATCGGTTTGTGATATCAAATAAATTGATTAGTGATAAAACAAACGAAAAATTTTAATTCAGTCACAAAGTTAAAAATGTCACCTGGTATATTAAAGGTTACAAATATCATTCGATGTTATAAATTATCATTAAATGTAAGGTTAACATAAATTATTTTTTTATCTAAACAAATTAAAGTCTCGTCGCCACTTTATATGAACACATGATATAAGTTTGTGGTTGAACATCTACAAAACCAACCCAAAATTTTCCCACTGCTGGGCTCGGATCCCCTGTCATGTTCCGGTTTTAAGGCCACAACGCTGATCAAGGGCGGTTTGCCGGATTTGACACACGTGTGAGAACTTCACGGAGAACTCTCCCGTATGCAGGTTCCGTCACAATGGTCTCCAACACAATTGATATCTATAAACCGCACTTAGACTTATCTTAGACGTTGCATTAGTTTGCAACATGAACAACTAGTCATACTTCACAACTAGTCACCAAAATTGTGCACTTGTCAGCGATCAGTCGGTATTTGCATTAAAAATACAAAAACAGGTACGAACACGTGTTCCGGACATCATGCGCTTAGGTTTTGTTCATTCTACCCACTACTTTAAAACACGTGTTGTGATTCAGAATTGCTATAAATACAGTGGAACGTCTTCACAGAGACAATTATTGTTCCAGCCGTTAAGCTGTACGGATCTAAAAGGAAGTTCTGTCCATTTGAAAGTAAATTGAATGTTCTTGATTACTTTTGGACCTTTGATTGGTGTTCAACATAAGAGACCATTAATACAATGTGGAAAAAGACGTCAGTGATAGTGACGTCACTCATTTTTAAATCATTTTAGGAATTTAAAATTGACACACTCAAGATACAGCTCAAGCTTAGGTTGTCTTAGATTGAAACTTAAATTTGAGATAAGTCAGAGTACGCTCTATAGATCTGAGCCTTAGAGGTGCGTGCAGAAATCGAACCCACGCTGTCCCGTGCAGGACACCAACATTCAAACCACTAGGCTATCACTTACACATGGAAAATACATTGTCGTTACAAGTTTGATTAGTCATTCAAACAAACCTAATTAATCGCTCGTGTGCCCAAGGTCATATATGGACGAGACACAATGAATTTTCTATCGTTATAAAAATCGCGGCACACACGAGAACATACGTGTATTAAATAATTCATATGTTTGTGCGTGTGTCTACAATTTCCACACGCAATACATTTCTAATTCTTTAGGTTTAAAGTTATTAACTTAATGTTAAGCATCGAAATAAATTTATAACCTTTATATACCCAGACATTTAAAGAGTTCATTTTTGCATTGTGTTTATGCGTGGTGACGTGAACACGCACTCCTTGTTAAAAATAGCATAAATGATATATGTATTATATCATATAATGTGCACTGCAGTAAGTTTAAATTTGTAAGCGATTGATAATAAAAATAGATTGAAGTGTTTGTTTAATCTGTTTACATGAAAGTAAGGTGCTTTTACAATTTAACATGTAACATTAATCCAAAAACGAGTGAATAATAAATGTAATAGTATGAATATATAAGTTTACTTGTATTCGTTCCTTAACTATCACGTTTAAAACTAAATGAACATGAAAAATTAGTTATTTACTATAATTTTTCTGACATAATTGCAAGTGGGCACTTGTCCCTATAAGTCGAGATAGACGCGATATCATTGACGCTGCGTCCAATAGCAGAGGTCGGCTCGATCTACATTTTAATTTTTAATTTCGGGCCTGGTCGTCTTAGTCTACAATCTAATGGAAAACTTGTCGATAACCTCATCACCAATCAATCAAAGATAGTTCGGACGTTGAACCGATCCCGATAAACTCCCTCACAGGGGCGATAAGATTTGAATTCACATTTCAACCGTACCGACTAGCCTTCTAGCTCAGAGGAGCACGTTAAGAACCAATTAACAATTACCGTAAGTCCGTCAGCGCCGCACACCGATCAGTAGACGGTGTCGTCAGGGAAGAGCAGCAGCGACGGGGCGGCGCGGCC
>DWPQ01000702.1:0-14831 GCA_018251795.1 Perichares adela | reverse complement strand
GTCACAATCTCATAATATTTTTAGTTTTACTACTGAACGCATTTTTACTACGCTTTGGAAAGAAATAGTGTAAAATTTATTTTTGTACCGCTTTGTGTAAGTAATATGTAAATAAAATGAAAGTCTTGAAATATTATTCCTATTAGTGCCGAATAAAACATGCAACTACGTAGTTTATACTTGTGAAGATACCGATAACCTATAACAAAGTATCGCAATATGAATTCTCAAGTTTGTGTAAATTGTAATAACAAAAAGCCTGTGAACTTGACCACGAATCGGCTGGTGACGGAAAGTTGTGGTCACGTGAAGTGCATGGACTGCCTCCTACATGAGAAAGCTGGTTGTGCTGCTTGTTTGAGAGATGGGAGCGATCAGGAGGTTGGCGACGTCCCGATGGCAGAAGATGAGAGTGAGGAGCCTGCAAAAGCTTATGAAGCTCCTGTTGAGATACCAGAAACAGCTAAAGAAACTCAGACTGAACTGGAAGACTTAAGTAAGAAGGTGAAGCCGGAAACATCCCATGTTAGGATAGAAACAGGTGATGTGATTTGTTAATAAAGTAATATTGTCATTATATATTGACAGTCACACTAAGGTATACCATCATTACCCTATACATATGGTTTCCCCTGTGCCAGGAAGGGGCTGGATGTTTATAACAACATTTTAAATCCCTTTACACACCATTTTAAATAACAGAATATTTACAATAGCTTGGATACATTTATGTATGTTAAAATGAATGCAATAAACCTAATCAGAGTCAATGCTCTTTCAGCAAACCCAGTTTTACTTTGAAATTAATATTTTTTTTTATTATACTCTTGCGCATTTAACTTTGAGAATGTCATGCATGATTCTTAAACATGCATGTGACCTTACAATTTATATGTTAATTCTAGTTCTAATAATCAAATTACTTTGATACAGGTGTGAGTAGGATTTGAATTCAAACCTCTTCATGCAGTTGACTACTATGATTTTACTGTTTTTCTGCATTGTGAGTCTATTCAGTGCATTATGATTATCATAGCTATGAACTATAATCGTCTTGGTAAAAGAAATGTTGACCGAATAAGACAAGACTATCAAGTCATTCAAAAACTATACAATCACTAACAAATATACAAACAAATATGTAGGCATTGTGAAAACAGCAGAAAATTTTGTTAAATTAGGATTTAAAAAAAAAAAACTCTGGATCTTGCATTAGTGTTCCAGTTCATTCACAGTATAATTTTTTGTATACAAATTTCAAGCAAATGTTACACAAATACAATTAATTTTAGTTTTTAAGACTTTCATTATCTGATAGACTGATACAAGATGTGTTCAATAAGAATAATTTTTAATGATGTTTGTTTGCACAGTGTCATTATGTAAAATGCAAGTGTCTTAACCATATAATAATAGATTCAACATTGGTATTTACAGATGGTAATGGTAGATATTTTGTATGCACTCTATGCAAGAAGAAGTTCCATGCCCGGAGCCAGGTGGCATACCATGCATACTGTAACGGCCAGAGGAAACCCTACCAGTGTCCAGATTGTAATAAGGTTTGTGTAAACTGAAACTAGAAATTTAATCAAAATTTTAACTGCTGACCTTGTGATCAGACCCCTAGACAAAAATCGTAGCGGTAACCGTTCACTCTCACGCCATTATAATGATGTATAAAAATGACACTGGCTGCGGAAAGGTTTTCGGCGTGACAGCACATCATCTTTCTGCAGCGACTGCCATTACCATACATTTTCAAAGTGGCGTGAACGGGAACGGTTACTGCTAAGATTTTTGTTGAGGGGTCTAGATTAGACTGATCACTACAACCAATGCTTGGTTGAGTTGTAATACATTTAGTTGCCAAAAAGTTACCAGAAATGTCTTTCAATTCAATGTGTGGGTACATTACCAAAACTCATAAGTAAGTTTCGACAAATGTGAACCTACATTAAAAATTACAATTAATTAATTGATGCTATAAACACAACCAACCGATTCTGTGGTTGTTAAGCTCCTTAACTAATATAATAGAGCTAAAAAGTTGTGTTGGACATGCTAAACTCAGGAACTGCTGGTTCGAATTGAAAATATATTTTTGTCCTAAATAGACCATTTATTGATGAAGGCTGTACTTTATCATGGTATAGCTATAGTATTAGTCTTAACAGTTAAAGGAGTGTAGCAGCATTAGGAATGCAGCAGCAATACATTAGCAAGGTACAACTAATATGGTCACAGTGTGATGATAAGTCTATATATACAGCCTTCCTCACTAAATGGACTATCATCAGCAATGAAAAATGTTGCAAAAACAGGAAATTTATTATGTCTTGGCCAGGTCTGCTAGTAAACTATAATAAAACAAACTGTCATAAATGTATGTTCCAGAGTTTCGCGGCGCTCTCCCACTTCAAGTACCACATGAGCGTG
Source organism: Perichares adela (assembly GCA_018251795.1). Lineage (NCBI taxonomy): Eukaryota > Metazoa > Arthropoda > Insecta > Lepidoptera > Hesperiidae > Perichares > Perichares adela. The sequence continues at coordinate 12,392 of DWPQ01000702.1, read as the reverse complement.
CATCGCAACGAGCGCAGGTACGCGTGCGAGGTGTGCGGCGACAGCTTCTTCCAGATGTCCAAGCTGCAGCGTCACAAACTGAAGCATACTAGTGAGTATAGCATCTGTACATCTTTAACCCATCTGGCTATTTAGCTGGCATCCTTATCCATAGCTCCTAGGCTAGACAAACTTATTAGCCAAAGAGCCAAATATAAATATTACAACAATTAAAAAAAATATTGGGGGCCAAAACTGCTTGTTTAGTAAATTTTTACTTATTACTAGTACATTTGTGCCAGAGCCGTATTTAAGGAGCCAAAGAGCCACATGACACTCTGAGCCACTAAACAAAAATCTTAGCAGCAACCGTTCACTCTCACGCCATTTTAAAAATGTATGGTAATGACAGTCCCTGCGGAAAGATTATTATGTGCTGTCACGCCAAACACGTTTCCACACCAAATGTCATTACCTTTTTAAGACGTAGCGTGAACGCTAATCGCTGCGATTATTTTTTAGGAGCTCTAGCTCTGCGATTATTTTTTAGGAGCTTCAGATCTTGGTTGCATATAATTTTCAAGCTATTTCCATTAATGAAACTTATCCATAATTAGCTGTAAGACATTAAAATTAGTAGAATATTGTTATTAAAATAAGAAATGTGAGTTTTTAAATAAATTAATGATACGTGTATTTATTATTCTAGTTGTAGAATTACTAGTATTGAGTGATAATCTCTTAATTTATCAGAAGAGAAAAAGCACGCGTGTAGTCAGTGTAACAAAGCGTTTAACAACGTGTCGTCGCTACGTAAACACGCGCTCACTCACACGGAGGAGCGTCCGTACTCGTGCGTGGTGTGCGCGCGCCGCTTCCGGGACTCTTCAAACTTCAGGAAGCATCTCGCCAAGCACGAAGGTTAGTTAACACAGATCATTAACTACTTCCTTGTACTGAACCTTGTATTAGTTGTTAACATTGATACATTCATAATTTGACGATTCTTTACTGAGTAGTAAGTAACTCGTTTGTTTTGGTAGCGAAGGGTAATCTTTTAAGATACCCAACCATTCCAGGGAAAGGCTTTTGAGTTATGCCAAAAACCCCCTCGGTATTCATCCATCCGGCGCATATGGGAAGCTTCGGGATCTATAGTGTGCTCACGGGAGCTCGCCATTTAGTTAGTAGTGACCTGCGCTTACATGTCAGCGAATTGATCGCTTTCAGGTTTTGAATATGTGATTGTTTGTTTGTTTCTGATGAACATTTTGCTGTTGGCTCTAGCGGCCTTTACAGCTTCACGCGGATAGAGAGGCGACCGTGGAATGCTAGGCCAGAGAATAATTTAAACTGGCGAGGAGGGGAAACCTCTTCGAATAATCGGGGCTGCGAACGTCCTGAGGGCAACCCCTTTGAGGTTGAATGCGTGATGTAAAGATGAATTGATTGTTAACAGAAACCGAATTCGCGTGCACCGTGTGCGGTAAGAAACTGGAGTGTCGTAGAGCGCTGCTAGATCATGCGCGGACGGAGCACGAGGGGCGCGGTCCAGGGGCGCGGGGGCTGCGAGCGCCGGACCGGCCGAGGCGTCCACATCAGTGCCCGCGCTGTCCCCAGGCCTTCCATTCCGGGAAGGATATGCGGAGGCACGCCGCTGTGCATTCAGGTTCGTATCTTTTATATATCCGCTATACATCTCGCCTCCAACTCTTCGAAAACATCACGGATTCTAATGTAAATAAGTCGGGTCTTGGAGCTAACCATTCAAACGATGTTTGAAGGAACATCTCAGTAGTAGATTAATCTTAACTATTACGAAAGCTAAGTAAACTAATACATATAATATAATTCTTACGTGAGTAAACATTCAAACCTGCATTAGAAGATCAGTGTTCTAATAGAATTTTAAAGTTAAATTTATGGCTTCTGTGCAGATTCAAAGCCGTTTCGCTGCAAGGTGTGCAATCGCCGCTTCAGACGGAAAGACAACCTCGAGCGTCACATTCGTAACACCCATCCCGACTGCGACACTTCCACTGTGGTGGAGTGTGACGAGAGTGCTCTCAAACTTATCGCGGAGAGACAGGAGGCGCAGGCCATGGACTCGGCCGAGAGCTACCAGAACGCGGAAAAAGCTAAGCTGGAGATACTTAACCCGCTCCCGCCCCTGCCACAGGAGGTCATACAGAAGCACTTAGACTCCAAAACCGAAGCCAAGGATGTACCGAGCAAGGAGGTCAACGAGAACATAAGTCAGAATAACCAGGAGGAAGTTACCTTTATAGACAAATCGTATATCTTAGAAGCGAATAACGCACGGGAGAGCGTCATAGTGGGCAAGTGGAATACGAGCATGGACAGGAAAGTCGCGAGTCCGGTCCCGGAGTACGTACACAAGATAAGGAAAGCTAATTCCATCGCGTGTCGCAAAGACGTACTTCTTCCACCGATAGACGAAAGAAAACTTATTGAGCTGGAAACCAAAAATCATCTCAATAACCTGGACGTTGGCGCGCCGGTTAAGAACATGGAGATATATAAGAAGATTCTGTACGAGAGGATGGAGAAGGACTCGAGCTCGCCGAGCGAAGACGAAGTGAAGATGCACCAGACGAGTCCCAAGTTGCACTGGAGAAGGAAGTTGAAGCTTAATATTAATTGGTGAGCTTGCTATCTTCTCTTGTACATCATTAAATCTTCTCAATCATTCTTTCTCTGTCTTCACAATTCCATGTCTAACTTCTTCAACGCAAGTGCAATACTTTATAAGTCAACCCAAAACTTTCCAATTTCAATTTAACATTATCTTGTCACATCTCTCCTCTTTTATCTTTTTCTGTATATTTCTTTCTCTAAAATTATTGATATACTCTTTATATTTTAATTTCCATATCACAGTAACGTAAAGAAAAGATAAAATAAGTGTTAGGGAAAGGTAAATGCAAGCAGAGTGATCTGTTCTTGTTTCGTTCCTTATGCAATGTTTTTTTTTGCATGTTTTAGATATTATCGAAACGGAAGGCTGAGGAAGGTTGCTAAGCGAAGCGGGCAGGTAATACGAGACTATTCTATCATAACATAACAGAAACATTTGTCCTATCTACACATCGATAATCATTTGAAATAGTTTTACAAACATATTGTTAGGTGTTAAATGTGAGCACTTAGATTTTTGAAACTTTATACAGTGTGTGAGTTTGTGCAGCTTTATCTTCTTGATATAATTTTATTATTTGAAAATTTAGTGAGCTTTTATTAAAGTCAATAATTATCAATTGAATTGACAAAATGAAGTATATAACTGGATATTAATGAAGTAGTTAATAGTAAAATTATTGAAATATTTATAAAATTATCTGAATTATATTAAAGCTAATAATAAAATTGGTTAATAAATATATTTAAATTTTTATATTTGTAATAACTTCATTTTTATAATATTTTTATGTATGTACAATTTTTGTTTTATGTTGACTTTTAACAATTTTATGTACATTTTCTTGTTGGGAAGATTCAACATAATGATTCATTTTCTATATTTATTGTTAAAAACTTTTATTTTAATGTATCAGTATTGAGACAGTTCTGCATTTATTTTATATAAGTTATTAAATTACTGCAAGTTTTTTTAGATCTAACAGATAAAATCACAGTTGATATTGAAACTATTGTAATGACAACTATTGGAGTTAACTTAATCATTGATTATATTGAAATCTACAACAAACTTAACTGATTTGCTGTGAAATCAGCAGTGATTTTGATCAGTAAGAATTAAGAATAACTTTGCAGGTCTCACAAATTAATACATGTGAATTAAACGACATTGGACAAACCTTACTTAAAAATGGCTAGCACCAGAACGTATTTTTAGGTAATGAAGCGTTTCTATCAACAAAATGTCTTTGTAAAAAGAGATGTTTGGGACCTGAGCAACCCCACGGCGTAATCTATTGCCTCTACACTATTCGCGAAGTTGGTCGATGTAAGGCGAATACGAAATACGTATACAAAGACGTGTATAGTCGACGGCACGTAACTTGGTAAGGTTTTGGCGTAGTGGGGATAAGTTTGCGTATGTACTCAAGTAAAAACTCACACACTTTAACAACACTTTCGTTGCTTGTCAATATTCTACGGTTACTGCCATAATTTATTTTTAAAAAATCTGGTTAAAGAGGCAAGGAATGTGAAGTGAAGTTTATTTATTGCAATAGACAAAACAAACAACAATGAAAAGTTAAAAATGTTTGTACAAATCAAACATGCTGTTTACAGCATGCGGTCGTCAAAATGGGTTAATTTATGTGCGCTCAAGTGTATTCGGGAGTGAACGGGACGTAGACGAGGTGTGAAAGGCAAGGGGTTGGCTGAACAACCAATCACGCGCTCGGAACGATGCTGTTCCGTCCCCCACATCCCGCATGATATTCAATGATAGACCAAAGAGACCCAAAATACGATATCTTCGCATCTAACCAATCTTGCCAAGTTACGTTCCGCCAACTGTAGAGAGGCACTTCGGCTTACCTCGTGCAACTTTACCTCACCTCGGGCGACTACCATTTGTTGTCGGCTTTTGCGGCTGAGTCCAAGGGCCCGGGAAGGAATCGCGAAGTTGAATGAGTGTATATTGCCGCACTTGGGACTTTTGCCAAAGTTTCTACAGTATTTCGCCGAGGTATATTCGCGAGTAGTGTAGAGAAGGCATTTAAAATGCTTTTGAAATACCCTAAGTGTAAAGTTGAAGGTTTGTCCAATGTTCACTAGTCATATATACACCCAGTGACAGTGGAGCTGTCAACTGTGTACCGAAACATCACTAGAGACCTTGGAGAAAAATCTTAGCAACTAGCGTTCACGCTACACGACATCGTAAAAATGTTTAATAATGACATTCAGTGCGGAAAGGTGTTTGGCGTAAAATCACAACTTTCCGCAGTGCACTGACATACACACACACTTTCCGCAGTTCACTGAGACACTGAAAATATATTATTATGCTAATGACATTCATGTCATTTCGTTCATCATTAATTGACATTAATGTCATTCAAATGTATTTTAAGATGTCGTGTAACGTGAACGCTAACCGCTAACATTTTAGTCTAAGAGCTCAGATCTCTGTAACGTACTGAACACTGCTGCAATAATTCGTATACATCAATAAACTTAATAAGACTGCTACATTTATTCAATATTATTTGATAAGATGGTCTTTTGCTACGATTGTATCGTTTTGCTCAATATAGAGCTTAGGGGGTTGGGCGTGGGAGTGGGCTAGTCGGTCGAGAACGATAAAGCTATTAATATTAAAAAAAGAAGTTATTGTATATTTTTCGTTTACGTACCATCCGTGCGTGTTTACTGCCAGTTAGCGCATGGATGGTGCGTAAGCGGCTTTATATTTAGTTGACTTAACTATATTTATGTATGGAGAGTTTTTAAACTTCTAATGAAATATAATCAGTCAATAAATTTACTAACATAGGTTAAGATGCGTCCAAGACGTTTTAAGTATCGCAAACACTTAGCCACGAGGTTACTTTATGTACTTTAGATATAAGATGGTTGATTTGGAAACATTGTTATGCAATGCTGATTGGCTGAGTTTTATCCGGCTCGAAGGACCATATTGAAATTAACAATTGATCTCAGAAAGGAAATATGTGATTTTTTATTTTAATATTGGTTCCTTGTAAATATTTAAAAATCAAAATTCGAAAGAATATTCTTGTTAAGCGTCCTTTTGTTGACGTAATGATGTTTCTGAATCGTTTGCACTTTAATATATAATTGTTATGTATGTACATCGGTTCATTGTAATTATTACGCCACCTTGACTGCCTTTATAAACAACGATGGTTAAAAATATAATTATAGTGCATCGGGATAATTCACACAGTCCGGATTATTTGATTAATGATAATTTTAGCAAAAGGCGTACTCGAGTGATTAATAAGACGTCTAATTAAATGTTGCTAATAAAAAAATACCAGAGAGTACTTGAAATTATTATCAATCAGAATATATTCGATTTCGTAGTATCCCAGTGCATTATGAATAAATTTTATTTTTATATATTTTCGTATACATAGTTGTAAGATTTCCAGACTACCTTGTGTAATAACAGTTATTAAATTAATATACTTATGCTGGTACATCCGATGTTAAGACGATATATACGTAACTGCGATGTTTCGTGGTTAAGTTTCGTATTTACGTTTATAGTTCTAAACCACTATATATTATGCGGCTCGAAAAACAAGTTTAGCGTCCGAGCAGACGCAACAATGAATTTAAACGTTTATTATCGATTGACTGAAACAATAACAACTGTAACGGATAAGCACGATTTTTGTTTTGTTATTTCGCGATGGCGGGGAGATATTCTTGTAGTCACTAATGAGTCTAGGGGGGCACTCAATTATTATGTAAGCAGATTAATTACAATTATAAATATGCACACCCAAGCCGGAACAGAAATTAAAATTCATCATTTCAAATTCTGCCCGATCGGGAATCGAATCCGGGATTTCTGTGTGGCAGTCCGGCATGGTGACCAATGTGCCACTCGGTCGCCAAAGACCCCACCCCTCAAGTCATAAAAAATAAGCAAAGCAATGACCCCCCACCCTCCCATAGTGCTTACATAATACTTCAACGACCCCTAATGTAGACCCTTTTAAAAGTACTTCTAGTGTAAAATCGTGTGTACTCGCTACAGTTTAAAAGTTTAGCGTCTCCGATGATAAAAGCTTAAAATATGACATACAATTGTACAGCAGCTCGGCTGATTTTCTGCGCGGACGTACGTAATATACAACTATTAGTCCGTATTATATGTTACCTTATATCGGTGAAGCTTACAAGATTGTAATTTGAAAGCTAAGAGCTCTGTGGACACTTTTTGTGTTACACTTACAACACAATTCACTTCTAACTTAATGTTCACAATCAAAGCATTTACAATGCGTCTACTTTATTTAGCCGTCGGCAAGTTCGTCGTCTTCATGTTCTGTCGTGTTGAGAAACATTGAATACGAAGTTAAAATGAATCATAATGCCTGATATAGTACATTACGAAACGAGCGACCTATGTAGTCTATAATTGCACGGAGTGAAGTTAGCGCCGGGCGAAGCGAGAGTACTAAATGTAGTGTAATGATAGACCACATAAGTCGCTCGTGTCGTATATTGTTTTATAGCACTGTGTGATATAAGATGCGACCGTGCGTAAAGTGCGGGTTTAGGTCACGCCTGTGCTATAAAGTGTTATAAAATGAATTCCAAATTTTTTTGCTGTGGGTAAATGCTATTTCGTAACGAATAGAATTTGTGAAGCAAACCGAGGGTATATATATTATGTGCTGTCAAAAGTACCCACTCGGATTATACGTGAACTCACACTGATTTTCAGTAGCTAACATTTAGCTGGATATAATTGACTAGTTAATCATTATTTTTTTATTTGTGAATAGAGAAATACTTCGTATCATTTTTCAAAGTCGAGTGACGTTAATAAAATAGACGCTCTATAAACATATAGGTTGTATGTTTTTAAAATAAGCTTGTCGTTTTCATCACAACTATAATATGATACGCAGTGCCTTTTTGATTCCATGTAATTAATTATTTGGAAAGTTCCACAAGAAATAACGTTTTGTAAAACCCACTTCATTAGACCGACTGTGTAAAATGGTAGTTTTATACGATTTCATTTAAAATGTGAAACGGGAACAGAGCCCCTAGATTTAAAATGGCGTGAGCGTGAACGGTTACCGCTAGGATTTATGTCTAGGGGCTCAGGACAGTATTTAAGTATTGTTCCTATATGTATACTCAGCAGGATTTTATATGCAATAAGCTTGCTCTGCCAAAAATTATAACCTATCTGATACGGTTATGTACACGATTGCATGGAATTTTACAAGCATGGGAGCGGAGGTTCATTCTGAATGATTACCACAACCAACACCAGATTTGTCGATAGACGAAGTTGGAAAATTTAAATTGTTCAATTTACGTAATCGATTATCATCGTCATCGATTTGTAAATGATGTGAATTCAATACATTTAAAAGTTTTTGGGTGTCGTCATAGCAAAATATCTAAATAGAATCTATACATGAAATATTTTTTGATAAATTTTAACATACAGAGGCCAAAATATCTGTTTGTAATATTTAAATAACCGCTTTTTACGAAATGCATATAGGTGTACACGGTATATATGCCAAATTTTTTTTTAAATAATTCTGGTCTATCTGTCTGTTTGTTCCGGCTAATCTCTGGCACGGCTGGACCGATTTTGATGGGACTTTCAATGGAAGATAGAGAAGGATCAAATAGGCTTACATTTTCATCTTAGAATTCCCATGGGGTCGGGATTTACGTTAGAAAAACTGTTTCATACTGACATCCCACGCGAGCACAAATAGTTTACACTATATTTTTGTTTTCTTGTATAACGAGCTCATGTCCAAGCTATTGTCGGTAAAATAATAATCAATTCTGTGATAACCTTTCGTCATATGAACATTAAAATTGAAATAAGTATCGCTCTTCGCTCCCGTGCCTGTTACGCTTCATGGATCGTTAGTTTGGATGAATTTTAGTAGTTGTAAACGTGGACTGAAGATCGTGATCTCTCGTACATTGATCTCAACTGTAGTTTAATGTTAAGACGTAGCTGATGTTACACGCATAAACATGTCCGTTGATACGTGAAATATAATATTAACACTTGTGAGATGTTTGTATCGGACCCGAAGGAGTTTTACAGATTTTTTACAAACCGTCCTACGATCCGTAGGATAGCCACTTTCACTCGTAATAACTAGTTGTAGGTGAGGATGAGTTTTGTATGTTTGAACTTTTGTAATGGTTTTCGTAATGTTAAGTAGATTTAACAGGTTTTTAATGTCCTTCAAATGTTTGGTACAGTAAGTTTGTTGTAACCCCCTTTATGGAAATGGTGTATTAGGTATCCTATATATGAAGTGTTACTGAGTTCGTACGCCACAGATGCCCAAATATTTGATTGGCTTGCGCAGTATTTGACTGAATACCGTATATTTGATTAACTAAATACTTAAAATTAAAATATGTACATTGCAACAACAAATAGTTTCGTATTAACCACTTAATAAAGTGTATGATCCAGTTTTGTATTTAGATGCGTGAAAATATGTTTTTCAGGATTTGATTTTAACGGCTTCAATATTATTTTCTTTAAATGTATTTAAATTAATGCGAGCGATATTTGGAATAAGTACTGTTCTACTTAATCACCTACCAAGTATTTACATCATTCGCTGACTCTATAAACTTTTATGGATATCAATGTAGACTAAAATATACGGTATTCGGCCAAATCACTACTCCGCGTAATATGTTTAACAACAAAGCAAAGACTCAAGGATTGATTGCACACAAGAGTTTCTCGTGTTCGTCTATCAAAACACTTTATAAACCATCGTCCATCTTAATTAAAACCTCAGTTTAACCTCAAGATCTCTATTAAATACTACTACTAATAATAACGCTAAAATCGATAAAGCGCTGTACAAGAGCTACCTCGCCTGCCTATATTTCGTAGACTTATGCAATCAAAAACCATAGAGCAATTTAAATACTTTTTAAGACTATCAGCAGATGAAATTAATGAAACTCTACCAAATCTATAATTTCACTAAAATAATTGAAGAGGCAATGTAACTTCGAAGTGGAAACATGCTCTAAAGCCGTTTTGCGAGGTGAACGCAAGAAACTCACAATCCAAACCCACTGCAATGATTAATAGTTTATTGTCATGATTTAGTCCTATCTGTTATCGATTTGTGTATTTTACTATTTACTAATTTTTAAATATAACTATAGCAATTGTTTATACCGTACGCAATACTTTAATCCTATTAAAATGAACTTCTACGAACTGGTTTTTAATTTCGTTGACCCTGTAGTTTTTGTAATTTATTTTAAGAAAAAAAAATTTATAATCTGTATCGGTAACGAAGGTGAGAACAGACAGGTCCCGCGCGAATCTCCGACTGCGATACATATTGAACAATGTTTGGGTGTTCGCCAATTTTTCTATTGCCTCAATGGGAAAATTGTACAGAGATGTATTCGGTATTTAATTCAGTTCGCAACGGTGAATTTATTGTATACAAAATAATATTATAGGCGGGCTAAGTTTTACCGAAATAGTTGGTTTATTACCCGTTGTCATTAAAAGCTTTTCAATTACGTGATTGTAATACTAGTTATTTTCTAAGTTGGTTAAATCGCTTGGGATTTCGTCATTTTGGTTAATAACTGAATCTCGATTCTATGACATGGGGTTCTTTAAAAAAGGCAAAAAAAGAGCTCGCTCTTACACGCGGGGCAATCTCAAAGCAATTTAGAAATTCTGGGAAAACCTCTTAAGGAAAGTCATCACGGAGCTTGTACCTATAAAGCAAAAAAGATCTGAAAGACTAGGCTGTGTAAAGTTGTTCAGTCTAGTCGGGATTAGGTTTAATCCCCGAATGTCTGCGGGCGGCATAGCTGAAATCCCTTAATTTATTTACAAACGTAGTCCAGCCCTGCATTCGAACGTATAGAACCAATCAGCCGAAAGATTTACGTAAGGGTAGTGACGCTGGCGGGCGCCCAGTGTCAATGCCACTCGCCTATACGCATCCGCATTTCACCGAGCAGATCGAGCCCTAGCTAAATGTATTATTATTTCCGGGTTATTAAATTTTGCGAAATTATTTCGATTTTGCCATAAAAATCAGTGAAAAGAAAAACGTTACATTTAAATGTTACATAATTTTCCATTATTATTAATATCGTGTCCGGCTAAATGCGTTCGTATTCAATGTAAAATTCGTAATTAATCTTAAGTATTTTTAAATTTCAAATTTTATAATTGAAACCTTAAAATTGTTTTAATAAATCATGGAAGACAACTTCGTTAACTCTGTACTCGCGTTATACGAGAAAAAGGACTGGAGAACAATAGTGAACACATACCGAGAGTATCCGGAGAGGAACAAATTACTGTGGGTGTTCCCCACCGAGAACAACTTTGTGTTCCTACAGCAAGGCTTATTGGCGAGGGGATGCGACAGAGTACTGAGCATTGGATGTGGCAGCGGACTGCTGGAGTGGATGATCGCAGAAGCTACAGGTACATTTTTAAACATTTCGTACATCCGCTAATAACCGAAAAGAAACTCGCTTAGGAGCATTTCGATATATTTTTTTATTTATGTATTTCGTAGTTTTTTAAATAAGTGCTTCCCAAATATATATTTATTTCTTTTAAATCTGGTCAACGCACAGTTATTCATAGAAAATATGTAAGGGAAAGGACTAACAATGTACGAGCAGTGGTAGTATTTTTAACATTGAACGTCAGCTCGACGGACCAGGTTCAACTCCTGTAGACATCTCTATTTTTCAAAGTTATAGTTGTATTCTAAATTATTACTTACTTTGAGGAAGAAAAACGTAAAAAAAACGTGCGTTACTTGTGTTCTACCCAATGTTCTCGAAATAATGAAGTCTGCTAATCCTTACTGGGTCAGCGTGACGGGTGATATGACGTGATTGTGACGTTAAGTCCTCATAATCGCGAGCGATGATCAGAGTCCACATGTAGAACAAATAAGATTTTTAATGTTATCAATGGTAATCTTCATTTATCTGTGGATGCTGCTAGGAAATACGATTAGCAATAGCCAGAATATATTAAACTTCTTTTGAAACATCTATGTAACAATGATGGGTAATATTATTTCAGGAATCCAAGTCTCAGGAGTGGAAGTAGACGGCGCCTGGTGGCGCTGTAAATACGCTCCACCCAACTTTATTCCTCTGCTCCTCACTCCAACCACGTTAGACGAGGATACGATAACGCTTTTACGAAACGCCCACTCTACAGCATTATTGTTCTGTTACTTCAATAATGGGCCAGCGTTTACGAGTTATTTAGAGTATTTTTCCGGGAAAGTATTAATAATTATTGGGCCAGGGAAGGGCAAAGGAGTTCATACTGATCCTATGCCCTTTGATAGTGTACCGGGGTGGACCCTCCACACTCATGAGGAGGTTGGCAACAGCAAAGATTTTATAGCATTTTATTGGAAAAATGAAGATAACAGCTAATAAAATTATCATTTGCAACGTATTTCTAGATTTTTTTTCAATCAATCGATGTTCTCTCTACCTATGAGTAGGAAAATATACTCCCTGGCAGTTTCTTGTCTCTAATTGTAGGGCCTACTCATCGTAGGGATTTGTTGGAGCGATGGCGTAAATTGACTTTCGAAAAGTGTTTGTAAAAACCTACTTCGAATAAATAAATTTAAATTTGAATAATTTTAAGTTAATGCTTGCTTACCTGATTTCCGTCTGAT
>DWPQ01000701.1:0-14831 GCA_018251795.1 Perichares adela | reverse complement strand
CTGTTTCTCCGTTCATTATGGTCTAACATTCTTCACCATTATCATTAAGTTTTACATTTATAAATGTTAATAATAATTTACTGGTCTCAATTAACATTCTTATTTTATCTTTAAATATATAATCTGTATAACTGCCATGCTGAAATTTAATTAATTTGCTTTTTTAAAAATGAATTAAGCTTTAAACGAGTATGCAGCTACACAATTATTTTAGAAGGAAATTGAAGAATTCCATAAGGATTTTATTTATGTATTTATTTATTTCTTTGTTTTACGATTGTTTTTTTAGGCATAAAATTTTCATTTTTAACAGAATATTTTTTTCTTAAACCTTGAATAGACTAAACTTAAAACCTTTCAATAAAAAAAAATTTAATACCTTAAAAATTACGAAATTTTGACGTAATAACCATAAAAAATACGGTCGAATTAACAACCTCAACTTTTTTGACCCCTCTCTTTTTGTTTAAACCCGTTTATTAAACATCTAGTTGTTTTAAACCAATTGATTAAATAGTTTTTTGCAATTAAAACTTAAATCTTCAGTCAGCTGATATTTTATTTACATGTATCTAGCAGACGATCTATTTTATTTATCTTTCCTGAAAACTATATTTTTTATGGGTTGACAGTAACTTTAAAAATCTGTATTTTTTATTTATTATAATTAATTTAAACGTTCTTCCTGAAAACTATTAATTCTATCTTCTATCAATGGTTAATAGTTTTTTTTTCCATTTAAATTAAACCACTTCCCAGAAAACGATTGTTTTTGATTTAGGACTGAAAGTAATTTTATAGTTCTGTTTTATATTTCACTTAACTTTAATTTGGACTGTTTGGATCTACCTCCGTTATTATATTTTCCACATAAACACTCTCACGCCAAAAGTTACTTACACAAACTATTTACTTTTAACTACGTCCGATTTTACCCTTCGTCGGCCACGCTACAATCTCAGCCGGCGGTAGGAGGCTACTGAGAGTATTGACTATACACCCTTGTAACGAAGGCACCCTCCCACACATCGGGGGTAGGAAGCTACCACACTATGTTATTTTCTTCGGAAAACGGGATGAAATTGGTTACAAATACACAAAAACGTGTAAACCAGTTTTTTTTAATGATAATACCCAAAAAAGGAAGTTACAATACAATAGTCGTAACAACCCATCATTTTCCCACTGCTGGGCTCGGGTCTCCTCACATACTGTAACGGTTTAATTAAGGCCATACATAGACTACCACGCTGGCCAAGTGCGGGTTGGCAACATTATGGGTAACTCTCAGATGTGCAGGTAGTAGTTCCTCGCGATGTTTTCCTTCACCGAAAAGCAAGTGATAATTAAATCTAATAACGCACAAACCTTAGAAAATTTGGTGCGAGCTGGGATCGATCGCACGACCGCTAGCACCGAATGTGCAATATTTCGGTCAGAGAGCCAATTTAAGAAAGTCTTCTGATTATTTCTTGGTTCCAACGTGTCGGTTATTGCCTTACGAGAGACCTGATACTTGACAGTTCTTCATAGTATTCAGTAGTATTGACTTCATAGCATATGTGAGACTTCTTCGTAACATTCTTGAAAGTATGAAGTCTACTAGCCTAATGGGCCAGCGTGGTGGACTATGGTTTATACTTCCCACATTGTTAGAGAGAACTTAATATCAGCAGAGAGGGAGTTATGGGTTGGTGATGTTGACTATTCACTCAAAGAGGTTTAACATTAAAAAAAAGGAATCTTTAAAAAACTTTATTAAAACGATAGGTACATAATATAAATTCGTTATTTACTTAAAACACAAATTACTGTTAAATATATCAAAAAAATAAATCTTAAAACTTACAGAACTGTTTGTTAGTCACTAAACAAATAAAGAAATAAAAAAAAAATCAATCAACATATCGCATATTGATTAATTAAATAAAAAAGTAAAAGTTCTTAAAATGTTTTAAACATTAAAAAGTTCTTAGAACAAATGTTCAGTCGTAATTATTAATACGGGTAGCCAGGATCACAGATTCAAACTATATACGGCGGTTTTTTAACTTATTTCCTATGGGTAAATTAATATGTAATTACAAAATAGTTATATTTCAGTACCAATTCAGCAATTTGGGTTTTTCCTTAATTACTCTCAAAAAACTATTTATATTTATATAGTAGCCAAAAAGTAGTGTTAACAATGCAACTACTTTACGATACGCTAACCACGGAACTATCGTGTAAGAAACAGAAAGCTATTGGCATACTTATGAAGAAAGATTGATATAATTATATTTTACTAACACGACCGTTTGAACATAAGTTTGATGTACAATAAAGGATTTTTATGAGTGTTCAATGTCTGTAAACAGATAAAATTTTAGTTTATTTGAAGTTTTCAGGAAAATATTTGGATATGTGCTGAGGAGTTTCTCAATGACAAAGCACCTTTTTGAAACGGTAGTAGCAAAATATGACGTGCAAGATTATCAATGATACCAACATGAATAATTGATTTCGAGCTTGTAATTATTTAAAGGGCGAATGTAATCTCCCAGCCAGCCGTATTTAGGTTTGTCCAAGGCCCAGATTACGAACGGAAGCCCTAAGCCCTCACACACTTCATCCGTCTAGTAGCTGGATCCTGTTTGCACACTTCAGAAGGCCTGCACTTCTCGTTGTTGCAGTAAACACCTGTTCCACCAGCTGGAAATAAAT
The DNA here is from genome assembly GCA_018251795.1 of Perichares adela. Classification (NCBI taxonomy): domain Eukaryota; kingdom Metazoa; phylum Arthropoda; class Insecta; order Lepidoptera; family Hesperiidae; genus Perichares; species Perichares adela. Next base: position 12,125 of record DWPQ01000701.1, on the reverse strand, counting down.
TTATTTTTATATTACTACTAGCTGAACCCGAAACCTCATTTTTCTATACAAATTAAATGTAGTGAAAAATTGGGGGTTGGTGATGGAAGGATGAAAATTAAATGTTGTATATGTTTTTAAAGACCACAGCATAAAAAAATTAAAATAATATTTGGGGTGGACAGCCCTTATCACTTAGGGGTATGAAAAATAGTTTACAACCTATTCTCAGACCTACTGAACATACCTATAATATTTCATAATAATGGGTAAACCCGTTTCGGAGGAGGATGGCAACTAACACAGTGACACGAAAATTTTATATATATAGATAGTATAAGTAGGTCCATGACGAGATACTTTTGTTATTAAAAATAGAAAATATTTAAACAGAAAACATGTTTGTGCATTGACCGCGTGCGTTCATTCATGTCAATTGAATCACATAACAAATACGCGATAAATTATCCATTATCAGGGCATAGCTCGTAGTAGTGGCTTGATAAATCGATATAGTAAATTCATTTGTAAAAATGGTACTGTAGAACGTCTTCAGCCGTTATAATATCGGATCCCTCGCTCGCTACCGACACTCTGTTACTCACAGCCGTCGCGCGCGCTGCTCACTATTCGCAACTTATCTTTATTTACTTCGCGTTTTAAATAACGTTCGGGATGGGCATGAAACGAACGCTGGTGATCTTGGCAGTCCTGTTTGTGTACACCTCCGCCATGGTACCCAATAGCAGGGTAAGTGTTTTATTTGTGCTTTTTAAAATATGAAAAAGTTGTGAGTAAAGTGGGAAAAATGGTCTTTGCATCTACCTAGTTATAGTATTACTTGAACGGTCTATGTTGCATCGTTAGACATTTTTGTGAATATTTAATGGTTTTACAAATAATAATAATAACATATCACAAGTATGGATCTCGCTACCCGACTGTTATTTATAAAATAGGTTACCGGATTCTAATTAAAAAGATTTTTACATGGGAATCTAAAAGTAGGTTTCTACCTGGTGAAATTCTTAATCCACTAATAAAGTATGGACAGTCCCAAATATTTTAGTAATCATCGAAATACTTTAGCTAACCATATGAAAGGCGATAATGAAGATGGTTGTATTTGAAAATCAGCAACGCCGATTCAAAAACAATTCGGTTATGCGTCTAAATGTACTGGTTTTCTTGTGAGACTATTATTTAAGTTAGTACATTTAAAGAAACTGATAGGTGACCATGTTTTTATAATCTATATCTAAATCAAATTCTCGTTTCATAATATTAGTTGCCATACTTCTCTCGAAACGGCTTGATCGATTTTTATGAAACTTGGATGTATATTAGGTAGATCTGAGAATGGGTCGTAATCTATTTTTCAAACCCCTAAGTGATAAGGGTGGTCAACTCCAAACATTTTATTTTTTGGACATCTTTAAACAACATTTCTTTTTAACATCACCTATTTTTTATTATCAAAATCTTCACTATAAATATTTTGTATGACACTATTGTGGAGTAATTAAGTATGCGAAATAAATCAATATGTATAAAATTCTCGTGTCACAGTGTTAGTTGCCAAACTCAACTGAAAGGCCCCGAAACGGCTTAACCGATTTTTATGAAATTTTGTACACACATTTGGTAGGTCTGATAATAGGTTGTAAACTATTTTTTATATTCCTACGTTACAAGGGGTCCACGCCAAACATTATTTTTTTAAATTTTGTGTGCTAATTTTTTCAAATATTTATTTTATAATGTGGCACCAAAAATATATACACATCTCAATTTTCACGGTTCTATCACCAACCACTATTTTGTTATGCCAACTTTTATATGGCGGAACAAAGTTGGCGAGGTCAGCTAGTATTTTATATAATTGGATAGAAGTAAAAACTAAATAATCATGTTTTTGTCAAATTAAACTTTCACCTTATAATTAATCAAAATCTTTAGCTGCGCCACTTGTCCATAATTAAGTAATTCCCACGATTAGTCTTAAATATCGAATATAAGTGTTTTTTTTATTATAATTGAAGCTATCCCAATAATATGGATTAATTAATCTGACAGTTAAAACAAGGTACATTGTTATTATGGAACGAATATAAGAAAGCTAAGAACATTTAAGAAGTAACAATACGTATAGCATGTTAAATATTGAAATCAGTAAGGCTTATTTTTTTTCAAACAATTTAAACTGATTTATGTTGTTATTATAGTTGTTTTTTTATCTCATTGTGCGAAAAGTATTATTATGAATGTATTACGATACAGTATGCAAAAGTATAAACTAAACATTGGCAATTAAAATTGCATTTTTCCCACGTTTAATGAGATACCCATTACCGTTTAACAAAAACATTCGTGTTGAGCCGAGGCCTTCAACTTACTATCTTTTGAATAATTTTAGGAAAAAAATGTATTGACTGGATAATATAGATTATAAATTCCTAAAATTTTTAAACGTGAAATGTTCAGTGACTCATGAATTAAATATAATCTGAAAACATTTTCCACATTAGATACCGTCGAACTATAAGGATTACTTAGGAAAAATGTACTAAAACTGCACTGAACAAGTCAGATACTGTATACAATTTTAGTACCCTACAAATATCAATTATAATCGTCAGTGTTAAACGTGATTCATATTTCATTAAACGCTTCTCCTCTGTAACTGTATATAAAACGAACGAAATATATTGTAGTCAGTAAGTTACTAGAAGCTACTGATGAATTAAATTTTGACTATGATTAGGTTAACATACCTATATCAGAAGATATTTTTACTGTTGCCCATTTTTCTATCCATCTGTATTACTCGTTGAACTGAACACACATACATATCGAGCGTTGCGTGTAAGTAAAAAACATTGATGCAAATGATTATTTTTTAAGCCAAATAGATTATTTTCCAAACTCATCCTCAAATGTATCTTCAGAAGGTACTATCACCTATTTTCGTTTTCGAGAGCCTAACACAGTATAGATAATATTCAGGTATTGTTTGTAAGATAGGTGGATGTTTTCGAAGCGAAGCAAATGCTTATTACCTTACATTTTCACTTTTAATACCTATATTGTAACACAATGTCCATAATATCATGATCATAATATCAAACATGGTCATTAAAAACTGAACCGCCTCATAGAAGTAGGTAAGTTTAGATTTCACAGAAGTGGCAAAGTCTTGTCACAGACCCTTAAGTATGACTTGCATGGCGAATTTGGTGACACGAAAATAAACTTATCTAACCTGTTTTCTTGATCGGTGAAGTATTCCAATACAAGTATGTACGTACCTACTTAATTAGGATGCAAAGAAAAACATGGTGGTCAACGACCGCATGGGTACTTACGACGCTGCGCAGTAGGTTGGCTTGATTTCCTGTTTACATATTGTATTTATGTGATAATATACCATTTACTACACTAGTTGAATGCGCCATTCATGCGCCAATTCGGCACCTACTACGGACTACGTGATGTCGTCGCGCCAACTAGAAGTAATGATTAACGATCAAAATGAGTATACGGCATACGCCAGGGTTTATTTAATAACGAAATATATTTTGTTATATAATTTGTAGTTATGGTGCCAATTTACGATCGTCCAAAAAGCCAACTTTTTAGTAGGTAGGTAAATGCGTCGTATTTTCAATGGGTTTAATCGTAGTAAATTTTTTAAATGTTTATTTAGTGTCCTCAATTGTTCATTGTATGCAAATATAGCCAATAATATATATTATGTAAGCTCATGTTTTTTCAATACTTTTAAACATTATTTTCAGCATAAACAATAGTTAAAGTTTAGTTTAGCCAGGTTTTGCGGTTATGCGTATCGACGCACGTATGCGCCGTTATTGTGCGGCAGCAGAACCGTATGCAGTTAATCCATAGGGCCGCGCGCTATGCGTCTATTTTGATTGCTTTGTATACTCTGTGGTTCGGATTTGGCGGTTGACCGGCGCGATGATGATGACGCGCTGCGCCATCGCTGCCGGATACGCTCAAGGGCGGGGCGTACGACGTACACATATGGCGCGGGCGTCGACTCATCGACGCAATCAAAGCATGCGGGACACTACGTACTTTATTGATTTATTTAGTCCAACATTTTTGATATGCTATGTTTAAATTTGGTTTCAATTTCGAAAGAGGTTTTCTTTATATGTTAATATTGTGCTGCCAAGTGCCAACTGTATGATTTACGTATAGAATTGCGTTCTAAAATTGTATAATACTAATGACTTTAGGTGCAGGTTTATGAAAGGGGTATTTTGAGTTGAATGATTTTATTGAGTGAGTCCCATTTGAATGTCAATGCGGGGCGTAAACGCTCAAAAACGCATCATCGTCAAGTTACCGGCGAAAAAAAATATCCGGTTATTAACTGGCTGTGCTTGCAACCAAATATATTTTTGGGTTGATTTTTGAAAGACGGTGCTAGCTCGCCAGGCAGATCTAGGCCCAGTAGCAGGATACAATATTTATATCCATCAATGTACAGCAATCCCCTGCATAACGCGCATAATCGCAATTGCGATGACGGTATTGATGGTGATGTATGGTCGGCTCCGATACCAAATCGATTTATTGAAATTTTCATTTTATTGAAGCGTTCGTCGGTTTACACTTTACACAGAAATATATGGTCAATATTCGATGCAACTAAATAAAATTGGAGTGTCTGTTAATAATATTAAAATAACTGCTTTTTACTTATTGCATTTGTCACAATTTTACATTTTAACATTTGAAAAACAAAGAGCAAACAAGTCTGCGTTCCAAATTAAACATAGTTTTATTTAACTCGATAATGCGTAATTATATAATCGCGCAATTACGTTTTACATAATTATTTCGTTATATACCTACAGTATGTCCGGTGGTGAAGTGTATAAAATTGGAGGACGAGTTTTACTCATAAAATTCAATAACTTTTCCCAATGAACGTAGGGTCCGGAATAGCCATAAATTTTTGAACCTCCCACACTAAAACTAAGCATATCATCAGCATTTTGTATGGTAGGTCAAATTTTTTATGGCATCTCCGGAGCTATGTTCATTGGGAAAAGTTGTTGGATTTTATGAGTAAAACTCGTACTCCTATTTTGTACACTTCACCATCGGATACACTGTATAATATTTATTCATAGTTATTTTTTTGTGCGAACGTTCTTTTAACTAATGATGACATAACGTTTAAATGTTCTACTAATTAATCACGTTAAATATTAGAATAAAACTATTTTCTTGAATCGTTTATTACTGCAATGACGTGTATATTAATGCGTGTGCGCGCGTGAAATTTTCATCATTGTCAAAAGTGTAATTTAAGTCATATTCCGATAGTATTTACGGTTAGATACTATTATTGGAACCCTTTTTTTAATTAGTTAAAGTAAGAGTTATCACAGCTATCGACTGGATTCACTCAATAATACGACAATATACATAATATATCTGAATATCTGAACCATCATTATTATACATTTGTTAAGGCTTTCTGTGCATCTCATAATAATCTGTGTAGAAAATGTTAACGCTTTCGACTTAGAACGTCTAATATTTTTTGCAGAATACGAAGGCGAAGTTGCCACATTAAACAAAAGCATTATGAAAGACCACACTGCTGATTGTGGTGATTATTGCGATGATCGCGATAACGGTGATGGTAGAAAATAACTTTTTAGCCATCGTCACAAACTATACAAGGGTAATTCTCTCTTGTATGTAATGTAAGGTGTTTAATGGCTTAGTCTACCACAGGTAAAGTCATACTAAAAATTATACTTAGGACATGATTTTAAGTTCAACACTTGGACTAAAAACAGAACCTAAGAAATACAAATTCCATATCCGTAGATACTACCTACTTAATGCTCCTATACGTAAATATTACAGATAAAATGACAGCCACATGATTTTTTATATCGACCTTAGTAAGCAGTTCAGCAGATAAGCGTGTCTCAAACCAAAGGGCAAGCACGGAGAATATACTATCTTAATCATTCAAAGTTCAAACTACTGCGTCAATATAAACTCGTACATTCATATAACTAGTATTTAGCAAGTACGTATTTATCTGTGACGATTAATTAATGATACTAGGGGCACAATGTATTTGAGATTTCTACTTCTAAATATTCAAGCGAGTTGAGTGACGCGCTTTTGGCGTCACTTTGACCTCTTCAGCTTGAATCAAAAGAGCTGACTTCTTTTATTCATCGATATCCGGAATATGGATCTGACTTGTGCAATACATAGTGCTTTGATCATATTTTCTAGATGTTAAAATGTTCGCTCCTAACCGCGTAAAATTTCACCACCAGGAAAATGTTTTTGTAGAACATTGTTTTTATGTTTCTCATAAGTTTGAGCCAGTGTACGCCATGGAAGCGTACAAGAAGCCCATTTTCGGCGTCCTTTTCGGAAAAAAAATCCTGAAAAAATTAAACAAAATGGGAAAAAGTCGCTTATTTTTATCTCAAGACATTCAGGTATCTCTCTGTATACGAAATTTCATAACAATCGGTTCAGCGGTTTAGCTGTGATCACGTCACTGTCAGACAGACAGAGTAACTTTCGCATTTATACTCGTAATATTAGTATTGATTTAGACCAAAAGCTCGTCTTTATAAGAAGAAATATTTTTGTTACCTGCTTTGCTAGGTGTACCTACATGAGTTTGGACTTGTGATGTCTAGCTTTCGCTCATTTCCACAAACTGACTTGCAATAACTTTGTTACTAACAATAAATTTATTTTACAGGTTGCAAGAAAAGCTGACAAGGAAATATGTGCTCCACAAACGCCCTGCTCCTGGGAAATGTATAGTCCTACGTCGAAATTAGTGTATGTGACGGTGGAAAACACTTAGTAAGTAAGACTTCTATCCATGCAATCTCCGTTGCGGAGGTCAGGGACATTACAGCACATTACAGCACACAAGGACGTATATGCACTAGGCAGATTAATTAATTTTACAATTTGTTATTGTTATTACTCAATTTTCTTTTAATATGTCTCGACAGAAGCTGGCGGGTAGCGGTAGCCCCACTCTAGCACTACTGCGGTTTATAAACTATATATACATATATACATCTATTATCATACATACAACATACATATTAATTTAATAAAACTTCAAATGAATAACAATGATAGCAATAGTGACTCTGATTCTTCCTTGTTTGCAACAGCGTCCAGCGGATTGAGCAGTACCAGTTATGAAAGCATTTCTCCAGTAAGTGTGGCTGTAAATTCATATTTTACAGACGTTCCAAAAAACTTTAATGTAGCTCATATAAATGCTCAGAGTATACCGGCACATTACCCCGATTTATTATCCACATTTGATAGCAAGCATATACATGCCATCTTAGTATCTGAATCCTGGCTCAAACCATGCCTGCCATCCACTTCATACTCTCTACCCGGGTTTCATCTCATTCGCAACGACCGCTTGCATCGGGGAGGTGGTGGCGTAGCAATCTACCTTCGTTCTCACATTCCTTTCTCGATCGTTAAAATATCAGGTCAGACCTATGAAGGGAACGAGGCAGAATACTTACTTGTTGAAGTGCTGTTTTCCCATACCAAATTACTTCTCGGTGTTCTATACAGCCCTTCGTCTACTGTTGACTATTTTAACACATTTGAAAACCTCCTGGAGGACAGTATACCTTTATATAGTCATACAATTATTATGGGAGATTTTAACACGTGTTTATTAAAAGACGATATTAGATCCACTCGTCTTAAAAGTATTGCTGAGGCAGCTAATATGTCTATTCTTCCACTTTCAGCCACACACTTCTTTCCTAATTGTACACCGTCACTTCTAGACTTAATCTTAGTCTCTTCTCCTGATCATGTTGCAAAACATGGTCAATGTGCTGCCGATGCCTTTTCGTATCATGACCTCATTTATATGTCATATAAAATCCGACCTCCTAAGGCAAAGTCAAAAATTCTACTTCAGCGCAACTTTGCGAATATGGATTTGGACAAACTTAGGAAAGATGCAGTTGACATTGACTGGAATGCAATATCCGACGCTGATACTGTTGACGAACAGGTGACACTGTTTAATTCTTTATTGGTTCAACTATTTGATATTCATGCACCTGTTCGTCCAGTATCAATTCGTCACGCTCCAGCGCCATGGATGACTGATGACCTTAGGACCTTAATTAATAAAAAAAACCAGGCTAAGGCGAAGTTCAAAGCAAATCCTAATGATAAAAACCGTGAAAAACTTAGACAAGTTCGGAATCGTTGCAATATGGCGTGTAGAGATTCGCAACAACGCCATATCCATAAATCTGTACAGGATGAAGACCCTGCCAGGGTCTGGAAATTTCTTAAGAAACTAGGAGTTGGTAAACAACAAAACTCTCCCGCATGCAATACCGACTTAAATAGTCTCAATCTTCATTTTTCATCGTCATCGTTCATAAGTGACACACAAAAATCTAAAACATTAAATTATCTTTCTAATATACCTAACTCCGTCAACTCATCTTTTAATTTTAGTCAATTTTCAGATCGTGATGTCAAGAAGAGCATTCTTTCTATTTCCTCTGATTCAGTCGGAGATGATTGCATTAGCCGTAAGATGGTCATCCCTTTAATTGATATTCTAACCCCTGTTATCAAACGTATTCTTAATCATTCCATTTTCACTAGTACCTTTCCGAGTTTGTGGAAACAGGCGCAAATAATTCCTTTACCAAAAAAATCCAAAACATCCTCTCCTTCAGATTTCCGCCCAATATCGATACTTCCGTTCCTATCCAAAGTCCTTGAGCGTCTTGTCCACCAACAACTTAGTGTTTTTCTCTCTGGGAACAATCTGCTAAATCCCTATCAATCCGGATTCCGACCTGGCCATAGTACGGCTACTGCTCTGATGAAAATTACAGATGACATAAGACTTGGTATGGATAGCCAAAGGCTCACGGTGCTAACATTACTAGACTTTAGTAATGCCTTTGGCACTGTAGACTTTGATATCTTACTTGCCATCATGCGCTCTCTTAACATATCTCCGACTGTTATTGACTGGTTTCATAGTTACTTGCGGGGCCGTCAGCAACGCGTTCGAGTCCAGGATAACTACTCATCTTGGTGTAGTATACAGGCTGGCGTACCGCAAGGTGGCGTGTTGTCTCCACTTCTATTTGCAATTTTTATTAATTCTATAAGCTCCCAATTATCTTCTCTCTACCACCTATATGCAGACGACCTTCAAATTTACACTCAATCTACACTAGCAAACTTACCTAATGCAGTAAGTATAATAAATACGGATTTATCTCGTATCTTGTTCTGGACAAAAACTTACGGTTTGCGAGTTAATCCCGCTAAAACTCAAGTGATAGTAATCGGTAGCTCGCGCCTAATTAATAAAATTGACTGGTCTCAACTCCCGCCTATCACCTTTGACGATGTCACTATTCCATATAGTGATACTGTAAAAAACTTGGGTTTACTGATGGATCGCAGTCTATCATGGGGACCACAGATACGCGAAGTCAGTCGAAAAATATTTGCAGCTCTTGGTTCTTTTCGACGCCTGTCTAACTTTCTTCCTATTCCGACCAAAGTTGCGCTTGTTCAATCCTTACTTCTACCTATTCTTGACTATGCCGATGTTTGCTATCTTGATCTGACAGAGGAGCAATTAAATAAACTTGAGCGTCTTCAAAATGTTGGCATACGTTTCATATTTGGCGTTCGCAAATATGACCATATATCTGAATTTCGTGATAAGCTTAAGTGGCTCCCTATTCGTCTTCGCCGGAATACTCACATACTTTCTGCTTTGTACAATGTATTGTTTAATCCACTGACTCCGCAGTACCTAAAGGAGCGTTTCCAATTTACCTATCTTACCCATGATCGTTTCTTGCGCTCCAGCATAAACTTCTCACTTTCTACTCCCTTCCATACCTCTTCCTTCTACCAAAACTCGTTTACTGTTCATGCTGTAAAACTTTGGAACTCCCTGCCTCACTCCATACGATGTTGCAAAAGCCTTGAATCTTTCAAAAAATTATTAAAAGAGCACTTCAATAAACTGTAATCTGTCGATCACTTTCCTTGCTGGTTTTCTTTATATGTGTATGTAGTGTAATTCATTTCAATAATAAGACCGCCTTTTGTAAAAATCCAACTGTGTAATTTACCTATTGTTATATTTCTACCTGTGCACAATAAATAATGTTTGTATTGTATTGTATCATTAATAAATTTCGGTAAAAACTGGTTTAACTCTTCGCAGAGTGCGAAGTTTAAGTGTGACATTATTCCCACGCATAAGACTAACGTTTTTCGTGAACACTAAAGAGATCCAATGAGTTATGCCGGGCACATCTAGCGCAAACGATTGCCGACGCTTCGGTGCATACGAGATGTGTGCAAATTGATGGAATACAAATGTCCCGAGAAACCTCTCCGGGCGGTATTGCCACACCCGCCCCGGCTACGTGTTACTTGGATATTTGGATATAACTTTACCTTCCGAACAAACACCACGGCCGTGCCATCTCACTTGAAAATCGTAACTCGTAGGTGAAATGTTACCTGAAGTGAAAATATCTATTATTGTATATTTTTAAATGAAATTAAGATTTTAACAATGTAACACTTTTTTATTTGGGTATAATTTTTATAATATAAGTAATAAAGTCTTTTAAATAAAATAAACGACTTTATTAAAGGATTTTTCCTACTGAAGATCTTCTGTACTTTAGTTTGTGTTTCTACTTTTTAACTTTATTGTAAGTGTTTGTGTGTACAAATCTATTAAATAAAATAACAAATGCATTTTTTTGCTTTTATTGCTGTGCATTATTATTTATAAACAACAATAAAAAAAACAACACAATTTGCGTGGCAGATGCGTCGGGAAATCAGTGTTGAAGATCTGGTAGCAGTGATCATATTGGTAGCATCATTTGAATCGTCTACTCATTAGCAGTTACAGTATTAAATACATAGAATGTGGCCCATTTAATATCATGAGAGGAATATTTGAAACAGGAAGCAAAACAATAACAAGTAACCAATTAGAGGGATTCGAAACGTTCTTCAGCCGTTTCAGTACAAATTAACCACGACGGAACAGATGTTAGTTTTCTAGTCACGAACCGACTGAATTTAGATGAGAGTATCAATGTGAATAGCCATATGATCTCAAGTGCTTACGCAGCAGCCTACATTTGTTGATCGAATTGATTACATCTAAGTAATGATTGTTAGAAATCCATTTACTGCTGATGAATTTATTATCTGCCGGATCTGATAAATCTAAGTTGAATAGAATCGTGTAGGTTTTTTAAATCTGGTCTTTGTGGGCTACAAATTGGTAGATGGACTATCTGATGGTTAACTGTCACTTCCACGCTTGCACATGAGCGATCAAAAGCTAGAAGAAAGGTCAAGCTTGTTATTTGGCTCTCCGATACTAAATCAAAGCACGTCCAATTATTTAACTAAATAACAGCGTTTGAAAATCAATTTTGAATAACTTGACTATTTCTCCCTGTGTTTCTCCCATGATATGAGAGCTTTTGAACTGCTATTAATGTAGCTTTTTTTCAGAAACCTTTTAGTTCTTTTTATTCCATTCAATCCGAAGTATACGGACTGGGGTTTTGCAGAAGTCGCTAGAAAAAATGTGGTATAAAAGTCACAAGTACAGTTTTATTAAGGCGTGCCAGTACTTGAGCGAAGCTAGGGACTCCCTCGCCGGTAATATTGTACTCCAAACGTGACGGAGTAAAATGTGCGGATGACATGTTGGTTGATACTTGCGCCATAGGCGAGCTAATGCCAGGGGACGTAATGCTCATATTAGTAAAGGCCATTTGGCTGCTAAAGGGTACGTGGACTGCGAAAAAGCTCTTTTAAGCCTATAAATTTTCTTTTAATACTTAAGAATGAATACTTAAGAAGTCTGGTAGAGAATGCTTAAAGGCTAAGTCTGCCCTTTGTAAAATCTAGATTAGATTTAACAATATAGAATAAAGAAATAAATTATTTGTGTTTAGCAGCAGTGATAGCCTGGCGGTTGAATGTTGGTTTCCCGAACGGGAGGTCGTGCGTTCGATCCTCGGCGCGCACCAATA
>DWPQ01000700.1:0-14832 GCA_018251795.1 Perichares adela | reverse complement strand
ATCGGTCCAGTAGTTTCGGAGCCTATTCGGTACAAATAAACAAACAAATCTTTCCTCTTTATAATATTAGTATAGATTGCTTTCCTTCTCTTAGTGAAACTATGGGTTATATATAGAGTCTAGTTGTTGCTTTATTTACTATTCTATATATTTATCGAGCATTTTAAGGTATGCAGTTTTAATTACGACGTTTCCTTCACTGAAGCAAGTGACGATGAAATTATATTTCGAAAGTTAAGTACACTATCGACCTAAACTCTTTCAATTTGAGAGAAGACCTGAGCCCAGCAGAGGGACAATGGGCTGTGATAATGATACACTGTCTTAAATAGTGTTTGCGTTGTTATTTAATTGTTTTGTTACACTATTATTTTTTGTCCTTATATCGCGTCTTAGTTGGTTTTGACTTATCAGAACTTATACAATGAGTTCAAGGTCTGAAAAACGTTTTAAATAAATTGTAGCTCATTATCGATTTAATCGGTAAATCACAGTTTAGTGATTTACTCGTACTTGATTTTTGTTAGTTACAAAGCTTGTGTAATATTTAATAGTTGACATTGAATTATACTTTACTTGGATAATCTTAATTAAAACTAGGCATTGATTTTAAACTAATCATTTCTCTCGCCGGGGTCAATTTAAATTACGCATAAAAACGCTTTTCAAGTTAGGTAATGCTTCGTAACATACATAATGATCACATATCACTTCGGGTATTATGTCATCACGTATTAACATAGTATTATAAGAATAGTAGGTTAGCTAAGGCCGCTCGGCTAGTTAATTGCCTACTCTTATGGTAATGTATAAAGTCACTTTTAGTAAAGTATTATTTGCGTATTATGACAGCACTAGGTTTTTAGTGCGATACAAGTGGCACAGCCCGTATTGAGACACCGCCGACACCGCTCGTCTATGTGCTTGTGTGCGTGAAGAAAAGTGCGTGCGTACACAGCGCCCGCTACTCACGCTTGCATACAAACCGGCGGGGGCCGTTTTGTATGAAGCCAACCTACTATTCTTATAAGACTATGGTATTATGCCGTATCATGTAATGATTCTTGAAGCATAAATAAACGTTGCAGTAATTATGAATTTAAATACGCCATTTTTTATTATATAAATAGTCGTCAAACGTGATGTGCCACTCGATGGTGAATACTTAGGCATCGCTAATGTACTTAGTCAGACATCAGTGCCGCGTTGTTGACCTAGAAGGAAAGAGATAGATAAAAAGAAAGAGATCGATAAATAAGATAGAGATCTGTAGATCGTACTTTAACTTATATGAAACTTAGGTTTCAGAAGAATGTATTCGTATTTATAAACATTACTTTGACTCAGCCTAAACTTATGCTAAATGTATCTTGAATGCCAAAATCTTACCCAAATAACCGCACAACAATAGTTGTCCATGTTGCATACCAAAGCTCAAGTGTAAGATATGTGAAGTGCGGTTTATATATTTCACCTTAAGATCAGGAACTAGTAACGACTATATTAAAGTAGATGGAGAGCTGTGACCTTCAATAGATTGTTTCAATTTGTGCTTGCTGCCAATTTATACTTAATTTATTTTTGTATATTAAAATTCTGTCACTGGTTTTTAGTGTAATAGTATTTTTTCCTTCATTAATATTTTATTAGGGTCTATGTGTTCATTGAATATTACTAATTAAGAAATTCATACTTTTCGTATCGATTTCTAATACCTCTATAGCTCAGTTGGTGGTATCCCTGGTTGCTTTTGTTTCGTTCGGTTGTTTCGTTACGAATGTTGGTTGTTGATGTAATTCCATATTTGTGCGGCGGTGTGAGTGTGTGAGTTATTTAAATACTTAGGTTGTGAAAAGAAATTCTTCGTTATGCATTAAAGTTTTTAATATACCGTCTACATTTTGTTGTATTAGAAAATACAGAATCACAATTAATTGTCAAACACTTACATAACATAATTTGTCATGTCATTTCAAACAACAATATGATAACATTTTGTTACATGTAACAACATCAATCACTCCATGCTTTGTATCACATCACATTCCCAGAAAGTTCATTAAGAATACTGTCCATTCATAAATAAATTAACTATCACTAACGCTTGCACCAGTCTCTTAACAATAATTTAATAAATAGTACACAGTTCATTTTAATAATTAGTTCGTATTGTTTTCAACAAAGTTCGCCGAATCACCTTTTAGTCACACAAAAACTCGCGTTAAATATTATGGCAATGCGGTCTCTCCGCTAGTCTTTTAACCTTACACTACTTAGGACACTTTAACATCACATTTGCGCTTTGTATTTACACGTATCGTCGAGAACGAGTGCTCGAGTTGAGACTAGACTTTGGTTTCACCGTCCGTAGCCGGGCGCTCGGTACCTCTCCCTCGACGCTTGCGCCGCCTGCGGTGTCAGGAAGTATACGTGTGCCCCGTCGCCGGGCAGCCGGTATGACACGAGCGAGCCCGCGTTACCCTCCCCGGCCGTGTTCACCGGGCCGATCCATTCCGCGTCCGGATTGATCGGCTGACGAGGATGCTTGTAGTTCACATCGGTGTCGCCCGCTAACGCCGGACCGTTCAGATCGTCCAACTCGGTCGCCTGCTGTCTATACTGTTGCCGGTACACTGGGTTCGCGATAGGAACGAACTCGCTGTCCGGATTTATAGGGGGTCGCGGCAACCGATTGTTGACCACCGTGTCGTGTAGAAGCGACGGTGGTTTCTGTTGCTGTATCAGCTGTGCGTTCTGTTGCCCTGTTGGCCTTATTAGTTCGCTGTGCGTGTTTATATTAGGACGTGGGTGGCGGTAGTTGACGAGGGTGTCTCTGTCCAGGGACGGCGGGTTGGGTGTCTGCGCTTCGACGATCTCGTAGTCGTACTGTGGTATGTTGTTGTCGATAGGCGTCCTGACAGTTCCGAGGGGAGGTGTCACCGCCAATCCGTTGACATCGTGCGTTCCGTCTTCTAGTTTTTGACCGAAAATGTCGAAGGAATTCTTTGTGATGTCATCGAGGTATCTCTCGTCTTGCTTCGTGTAATACCCGTTACTGATCGGATTGGGTGTCGTGCTAGGATACCTGTTGACGTTGTGAACAGCCGGCTTTCCCGTGTGCACGGGGATGTGATTTCTGTTTCCCGTAGGCAAGGTCTGTTTTATAACGGGAGCGTCATCGTAATCCTCCTCTCTTATCTTGGTTTTCGGATAATACCTTGTCGATGTTGGTGTTTCGGTAGTCACTCGAACGTTTTCAATCAGGTACTGTTGATGGTAGCCAGAGGACACAGTTGGCGTGATGGCATTGAACTCGTTTTCTAAGTTGAATGGTTTGCTGTAACTGACCATTGGTCTAAATGGTTCAGGATCCAATTTAGGTGCGCGGAAAGTTTGTTCAGGTCTTGGGTTAGTTTGATAGCTGAATTGGTATACGGGCCTCGAAGTAATTGGTTTCTGTTTATTTGAGTGCGGCCGATGCGAGTGCGCCTTGGGCCTCTTGGTCGTGAATAAATCAATAGTTTGCTGAATATCTGCTATTTGTTGATAGAACCCGTCCGGTCTCTGTTTTGGCTGTTGCACGTAAAGTGTTTGCTGTCTCGGTTTTTGTATGCTAAAATACTCTTGTGTAAGCGTTCTAGGTCCTTGCTTTTGAGGCCACAAAAAGAGTGCGTCTGTTTGATCGATTGATCCGTAAGAGACGTCGACTGCCGGAGAATATTCTGGTTGAGTTTTTTGTGGAATAACATTATGTTTTTGTACGAATGGATTTCGGTTCGACACAGTTTTGTAGTAATTTCGACCGTCGAAGTATGTTTCAGGTGCCGGTGATGATTTCGGTTGTTCGTCATAAAAGTAGAACGAGGCTATTCCATTTTCATTTGATTTTTGACTGTTATATACTGGCTGTAATTTTGTTGTGGGAACTTCATCATTTTGTATGTTCGAATAGTAACCAGTTCTCAGCGGTACTTGTGTCGATGTAATTATGTCATTAGTAATTACATTTGATGTTTTCTGGGGTACTTCGTATACGACGTACGGTTTTTCTGATGTAGTCGGAGCTTCGGTATTATAAATCGGCTCAACGTAATCGTAAAATACTGATACAGATAGAGGTTTCGACGTAACTTTTGTTCTCGTTTTATAAACTGGTTTTTCAGTCTTGGGCCTGGTGACAATTTCGTCAGGCAAGTTGTGTACTCGTACTGGATTTCTTGGAGGCAACGGTTGAACGCGCTGAGGCTTTCTATGCTTGGGCGTTGTAACAATTTCGAGCGGCGGCGGCGGCGTTGTTATTGTGGTCGGAACTTCGCTAGTTCTAATCGATTCGGTAGTTGTCGGTCTCGTTTTGTACTTGCCTCTGTACACTGCCGTCGGTGACGAATGTTTCAATGTCGCCTTTGGCCTTGAACGTATCGTAGTCGGACTTGTAGTCGTTTTGACTGTTTCCGTGGTAGTTTTTTCCTCGAGTGGGGCGAAGAAATCCGGCGGTGGTGGTAAAATTATACCGGGCACTAATGGTCCCGCTGGCACGCTGTTGTTATAATCAGCGCGATAAGAAAAATTGTATGGCGGCGGATAGTATATCGAAGGGTCGTCTTCGTCGTACAGGTCTGTTTGGTTGCTCGGTGGTGGAAGAAACGCTGCGCCCGGAGGAAACCCTTCTGGAAAAGAGCCGTTCATGGATGCAGGGAAAGGGAATGGTCCTTCGCTCGCATTCCCAGGTAGGAATGGGAACGGAGGAATTCGCATCGGCGTTTCCCCGGCAGTAAAGTTTCCCTGATTGTCACCCGCGGGGTAGGGCGCTCCCGCTGGGAGAACGAATGGCGGTGGTTGTAGAGGGCCTTCGCCTTCTCCCGCATAGTAGGGAGGGAAAATGGACGCAGGGACACTGCCGTTTGGTGTAAGGAAGACAAGCGGTCCGTTGTCGGAGAGTCGTACTGGAAAGGGCGGTGGCACTTTAGGTTTCTGCGGTAGCTTTACTTGCCTTCTAGGTGCTTCGTAGTTGTCGATCGGTGGCCACGGCCTGCTTTCCTCCTTCGTTCGTTCGGGGTATGATCCTCCCGTCAGTACTAGAAGGTGATCTTCAGCAAGCCATATTTCGTCCTTCTTAAGACCTCCTAGGCTTTGCAAATTGTCCTTTGCCCTTGTCTCCGAGTTTGGTTCATAGCTGACGATCCCTGGCCGCTTAGGTGCCTTAGAAAATATTTCATTTTGAATGAGACCATATTTTCCTTCGGCCACTTGATCGGACAACGTCTTTTTGTCTTCCTCGTCTTCCTTCATTTTCCCCGCGTCCTTTCCTTCGCCGGCGCTGGACATGAGCATGCCGTCGTCCCAAATTCCTTGGTTCCATCCCACGCTGCCGCCCGACTGGTCCGACGCGATCACGCCTACAAATTTTCCACTGTCACTTTTAGCGTCGTACGAAATTGAATTTTTTGTGGAGCCATGTTCTTTTTCGGGCTTGATTTTGATGTGTCCGCCGATTAATCGCTTAATTGTCCGCTGGGACTCGGCGCGGTCGGAGTCGGGAGGCGGGGCGAGGGAGCGTTGATCGCGCACGAACGAGTCGGGCGGCAGGACGTAGGTCGGGACCAGCACGCTGGCGCGCGCCGCCCATGCCAGCGCTAGCGTCAGCACTAACGCCGCCCCTCTCACCATCTGAAAGTTTAGAAAACATCACTTCTTAGTTATGTTGCACAACGAAACGTCACGATATGAACACGGATGAAAATCGATCAACTTATCTAAGTAATATTATCTTTGTGCTTTAAATAAGTATCGTCGACTGTCATGGGCGAGTGAAGTGAAAGGACTGGCGGAGATAAAAACGCTGGCTAGTGATTTCGGTACTGGTGCAACGCGCACCACCACCCGCCTTTTATTATATCGTACATGGCGGCTGCTGCCGAGCGGCTGGCATTGAGAATCAGGCATTTAATTTTGAAATTAGCGAGTAATGACCAGTAGACGGGAAGGCCGCGACGGCCGCGACAATATCTACTGTCGTCGGTGCGGTCCGCAGCTGTATATTTGCAATGCACTTAATTTCATTGCGATATAAATTAATTGACTTATTGACGCGGTTACAAAATATATTTGCAGTTATGTCTTTTATGAGAATTATTGTGCTGTGTAACAGAAAATGTTCAGTGTCGTAATTATCAAATCGCATCGTTTTTTCAATTGCAACCTGCACGAGTTGAATGACGTAACACTTTATATAGTCACGACGTCAAACGTATTATCACTGCTCTAGATGTGGATCATTTCGCTCCGATTTGAGTAGCCGCATTACGGTTTGTTTCTTGTTTAGTAGACGAGGCGTGGGCGGCGAATGTCGCGGTACTGACTGTTAAAGTTTCACAAAGCCGTTTATTAAATTATTGCAAAACGTGAGCGTTCGGTTTAATTGTAGCGAAAGCGCGCGTATTTATGCGACACACAGTTAAGAATAATGACCGAACTAGTTATACCTAGAAGTGGAGTGAAGGTAAAATCGGTAGGGCGTGTCCAGGGTACCGTGAAAGGCACGGTCACCTAACTCGCTCGGTCGCAGCGTGCGCCAGCCGACAGGTAATTGTGCTAAGGTATGCACCAAAATTGTTTCGCTGCACCTAGCAGGGCGGTTCTTGCTAAACCGCAATCTATCGGCGTTTTAATTGGTTTCGAATGTTACTAGACACTTAAGTGTTACCCTGGTTATTCTATTCCATTATTACTAGCTGGCTTTTAAGTATGACTACTCTTTTTAAATGTGTTACCACAAATACTACAATAAAGATCAGTAAACTTTTGAACTTGTGATATTTATTGCCTGTGACAATAACTTCTGAGAAATTTCCAAGTAACCTACTGACGTGATTAACGCCAGGTAATGAGTCTGGAAATAATTCCAATATTAACTGATTGACCATTACGAGTTGTAACGTCATCTTTGCATCTTGCAAAGTAGCTATATTTATAACTAAAATTGTGTCACTCGACAAGTGTTTATCAATTTGCTAGTAACTTTAATCACAGCCACAGATTGTCATAATTTCCTATGATTTGCATACTGTTTGCCTTCGTAATACGCCTGTTATAATATTCCTGATTTATTATTCATGTCGTTAAAACGCGTGTGTGTGGGTATCGAGCGATATTCGAGCTTAGTGTATTGTAATTGAATAATCAATTGAATATCCATAAAAGTAGATATCCAGAGTACCAGTCTCTTAGACACTTGAGTCATAATGATTATTGGATAACCTTGATTTAATTTACAACAAATCGTTTATTCGAGCATTACCCACAACGGGTTCTGTTGTGCAAAAGTTGCACAATATACCAGTCTCTAACTTTTAGTATCTTCAAATCGGGACCTGTGCTATCATGTCAATAATGGTACAGACGGAATTGAAACATTGTTTTGTAAGAACTCACCATCGGAGCTAATGCAGCAAAGTTCAGCGCGAACATTAAATAAAGTTTGACATTTACTGGGAGCATCGCTTAAGAGCATCCTTTCGTTTCCGATACTCGTTTGCCTTCGTAAAAATTTTGCTGTTTCCAGAAATGTTTGTAGGTTTAACTTCTTCAGTAAACACGCTGTTGTTTCTATATTTGACAGATATCTGTTCGTCCCCGTGTTATTAGTAAATACGACCGTTGCAAGATCTCTTGTGTTATGTAAAAACTCGTACGATCCACAGATCAAGCGAGTATGTTGTACAATCAAGATACGCAAAAATTTTAACGTTATGAATGGACATTTGAATCGTAAAAATCTAATCAGTTTAGTAGTTTTTGCGTGACTTGTGGTAAATGTAACAAAATATCAATTTGGACTCTGTGACATGGTTAATTTCTCATGTGCTTATTTATTTTATTGTTCGCCTTGATACAGCTAACATAGACGAATGATAGAGTGGCATACGTATGGCCTCGCAACCAATATTTTTCTGCGGTCGGAGTAAAATGTAAAGCGATTAACAAACTAGACGGTTGGAAGTGTCGCGTTGTTTTCGATCTTTAGCCAGCCTTGCAGTATTGTGTCCTCGTCACAGATAAATCTATTGTTTTATATTTAATGCGTTGCGCTCAGATATTTCAAGCTTTCTTCACTCCCATGTCGCTTTGACGGCGTTGGGAAACGTGTTCACTAGACGCATTGTTACCTATTAGTATTCTGTAGCCGTTCTCGACCTGCCAACTTTCCAACGGCCTTTGTCGAACACATTCGATCGCCAGGATATGTTGATTGCAACGTTTCACTTAATTTGTGACGCTTTCCAACAAACAATATTCAATATCGAGATTATTGATACATTTCAATTGTGATTGGCAATAATATTCGTCGAGTTACTAAGGGTTCGACACAATCGTGTCGTTGAATTGAAGGTTCGCTGGTGGCAATTTACGTAATTACGTAGGCAAGTCCACAATATAATAATGTATACTTCGTACCGGCAGCTGCTTAGTACGTAATTGCATGCATTGATCTCCTTGAGTTTGTTGAACGTTGGGTAGCTTTTAAATACCATAGAGTTTATATGGGCTAGAAATCCATTTGTCAGTGAGTTAGGTTCTCATAAAGTCGAAATACATTGACATGAACGTTCAATTACGAAACGTGATAAATTTCATTCGACGGCCAATCTGTGTTATGTCGATCGTTGACCATGCGTTATGCTATAATGCGTATGGTAAGCTAGTATGTCCCAGTCGCTTTCGACATGTGGCATTGGGTACTTGGACCGACGCAAATCATGCCATTGTAACCACGCTGTCCTTATAAGACCTACGGTCGAATTATGTTAGCATTGTAAGTGAAACATCTTCATAAAACGGTATGCGGCGCGAAATGGCATTAGGCATGGTTTGTCAAAAGATTCATTGCCGATGAGTTTACGGAGAATCTTCATGGTCAATGTTTTCTTTACCAGATAGAACATGGTCAAATAAAGCATGTGTTACGTAGTTTCAAAAAGGGCACAAGACTTTAAACGAGTTTAGTGTTTCAAAACTGGTAGCGTAATGCGCACAGGTCGTATTCAAGACTCGTTAACACTTTACATGTTTTATTATGTAATAATTTTCGCACCTGATTGTCAAAGTGACAATTAATTTGCTCAAACACAGTTTTTATTGCATCGAAAATATTACAACATAAAAAAAAACCAATGGAGCAACCCTACGGATGAGCACGCGAAGATTGGCGCGTGCCGCCAGCCGTTCTGATTGATCTTATGCCTCGTTACGGATGCTTTTATTCGATCAGATCATCAATGATTTCGAACTTTTAAAATTCCTATTGTTAACATTTTTTGTTAATCACGTTCAGACATATCTTAGCGTTCTCACAATATTGTATTTAACATCGTATCCATTTTGTCTGTTAACTTATCTTCACAAACGTGTTGTTGTTATTGTTTATTGATGTTTATTTTAATGGCGAATCGCTATGCGCTAATAGTGTCAGGGTTCGAGTAATTGTCACGCAATGCGTGGTCAAGGCGTTCCCATCTTAGACCGTTAGGTTAGCTGATTATGTAACGTAATGGCTTAAGTAAATACCTAAATATTATAAAATGTCTCTAATTCTCATCTGAAGCAGCCTTGCATCTTTAACGTGGGAATTCTTTTATGTCAGTCTAATTTAAATCGTCTGGCTGCGTTTGCGAATCTGTGGTATCTTTCATTTGCAAATATAACTTCGCTTTCTCAGTCAGTGGAGTTTCGTAAACTCAGTATCTAAGATTATTATGCGTACCTAGATTCAAGTTTTATTTGCGCTTAATAAGTTTTCGTTACGCATGTTTGGTATTGCATTACTTTATCTCTTAGCTTTTTAATTTTTGTAACGTTAGTTACATACGCTTTACATTCAAGCTTCCAACACTTATTTATTTTTTGTATAATCAAATATAAATCAACTTGTTTATAAAAATACGATTTGTTACTTGCAATCGTGACTAGGTATGTAGATATCAAGAGATTTGAGTGCGCACGCGCCATTTCGGGGTCACATTAAAGTATTTCGAACTACTTTTATGTGGTTACCATGTGCGCCATTGTTGGCAGATTTATGATTTATAACATTATCTTTGAAAACGACAAGGTCGTTACTCCATTCATTATTGTGCAATTATATCAGTTGTAACATTTCGATAATTACGTTGTAATTGAAATTGATTTGTGCCATTGAACTATCAAATTCAAATGCTTAATCATAAACAATTCATTGGAATTGAATGCACTCGCTAATCACTAAATAGTTTCAACCTACGCCGTCCTCGTCTGATTCTTAGAGGCCTATCGCCAAATTGCCAACTTTGTTTTGATTTACTTCTAAAGTTAGTTAATTATGTTTCGTGTTCAGTGTGCAAGCGTCTCATGAGATTAGCGAAGGGAAGCTATTTAAGGAAACTTTCATTAAATGCAATTTGAATTTAAAATTTATTCGTAACGGTTCTGGTAAAGGCTTGGTGTATTTTTAAATACGTGATACGCTTTGATAATGCCCAGAGCGCGCTTTCCTTTAGTTATGTTGATACTTTCTTGGTTCTTTGTTGATACTTTCTTGATTGTTTGTTTCGTAATTTCACAAGAGTGGACGTAGTCAGAGTTATTGTATGTAATCTTCCGTATAATGCACGCCCGTCCGTTGTCATTTCTTATAGCCGTAATTGCTGTTACGGCATCGAGAAATTTTCGTAATATTCACGTAAATTTCAAACGACATTACGTTCTGAATAGACGAACTCCTCGTTAACCTTTACCTGTGCCTTGTTAAATTTTCGAACATTTACGATAACATTTATTGCAAATATTATGGTTTTTATCTATCGTGTTATATAATGATATCATTTTTGTTTCAGGTACGGATTTAATGATAAGACGGTGTCGATTATTAAATCGGTGAGTTAGAGCTTTGTGCTACCTCTATTGTCGATTCGAAAACCAATTAAAACCGAGCGTCGATCTCTTGGTAGTATTGTGCTGTGAGGTAAACATCAATTAGTAGATTTTAGATAATCGCGGCTATTAGTTAACCGTTTCTATATTGTTTAATATGAGTGTCGCTTGTGCAACGAGTTTCAAAATTTTTCCGTTGCTCCGTGTGCTACCTTTTGGTGGTTTTCGGAGCGTGGCGGATAATAGGCAACCTTAGATTGCGCCCGAGTCCTTCGCTCGTGGTGCGAGGAAAGCTGCATATTTTAATAGCAAATTTCGCAATTTGTAGCAATTGCTCCGAGCGGTCGACCATTATCTGATTTATGTTGGCGGCAATTATTTTGAAGGTGAAGCATTATTTGCGCCAGATATGTGTATTTTACGGTTAGTTGATATCGTTGGTGTCACGACATGCGTTTTGCCCCGTGGGTATTAAGCGCGATGGCTGCCGTCAATGAGAACTGCGCACCTGCCCATTGTTCGACAAATCCAACATCGCGACGACGTTTGCTACACACCTAATAAAGGAATACATTGTTTTCTCCGCTACAATTTTCACAGACCTTGCTTTCCTGTAATTGCCGTTTGGACTCACGACCGGTTCTCGATATTTTAAACTCCGCACTGATAACATGGACATCACGAGTTTTAAGCCGGATGCGCTGTTTTTGTTGACGGACATACGAGCTGATGACGCAAGCGGGGTATTTTGTATTATTATCACGTCAAGATGAATTCGATTTGAGAAAACAGTTCGATGTTTTCGATCGATTTGCATAAGATACGTAAACATACCGTTGACAAGCTATCGGGCACGTTTGCTATAACAATGTCGGCACGTCTATTGGTATAGTACTGTACATATTTTTGAATTTGAAGTGAATTGGAGCGAGGTCGAGATTATGCCGTGTGGCTCGGCTGATGTCATGCTATTCTTAATAGAATCAAGGTGTGTGTCTTATAATTGTTTCCTTCGTCTCTGACGCGGAAACATAACTTTAGAATATATCGCCGGTTATTTTCTGATTCATTGGTTTAATTCAAGGCAAGTAAATATGTGACTGCTGAATGAGACAGCATCTCGGGTGTATAGAAGGTTGAATGTCGCACAGGTGAACGTTGTATCATCGCTGTCACGAAGCATTGAATGTCACATACCTTTATTTGTAATACAATTATATCTTTGGAATACTGGGTTCTTAACTTAATACAACTGGGTTTTAATTTTTTATTTCAGTTGCTTAAACAATTGAAAAAGTCGACTTTGAAAAAAATATGACGTAATGATATTGCTAAAGTGCCTTTGAAATGAAACGGTTAAATTAAAATGTATTTCTTGAGTTTGTTATACCTTATAAGATATAATATATCAGTCCGGACAATGGCCAGTATTTTACTTAAGACACGGACTATTATGTTTGGTTAGATTGTAATCAAGCGTTATTGTGTTGATATTGCTTTTAAAGCAGTTAATTTGCCTCGCTAGTCTCGGGATACGGACACGAAAATATCTCACGAGTTTCCAACATCCGTGGTTATAATTGATGTTTGTGTCGTTTTCACACGATTTACGATTGCCGGAACGGTTTGTAACAGACGAAATAATTTACACAAATTGTTTACTTCCTCGAATGTTTCAGATTTAGCGCCATAACAAATTTTACTATAACTGTGACATTATTGTTTTACATAACTGTTACTTCTGTGTTTCTTTATGTTTTATCGTTATCCGAGTCATATACATTAAATATCATTACCTAAGTTAGTTATTTAATTACGCATTTTTAGTGGTTTCGCAGTTAATAATATTTTCTATAATCACGATGAGTATGTAAAGTTTACTCACTTTAGTTATTCGTACAACTCTTATGATTCCTCCTGATGGTTTACGTTACTGAAAATAGTGATTTTAATTTCAAATTTACTCATACGTTCTCGAAATTAAATGTCCACTGTGTTAGTATTGGAATGTCCTGTAGTCCTGTATAAAATAAATTTGGAATTTGACTAATATGCTTGATTCATGATTTTTATTGATCGAAGAGACCAGAGCCCAGAATTGGAACATTATCTACTGTGACGATGAAATATGCACTTTTAAAAGATAACACTTTACTTGTCAATGTATGTGCTAACAAACTAAAATTTTCAGTCATAAATGTTTACAAGCTATAGGATGTTGTAGGTTGTAATCATAATAATTTGAGTACATTTGATTATATACGCATACCTCAGCGCAGAATCGTATGATTACTATAATCAATATTATACAATGATTATAATTTATTGTTCGCTCACGATTTTCACATGTTTATTATGTCACTAAATGGAAATAACACAACAAATGTTGTCGTTCTTTTTCTAACATACACTGTTTTATTAGTACACTACGTAATTTTTTGTATGTAAATGTTTTTCAGTTACTGGATTTTTTGTTGATTTCAAACTAGTTTAAGAATCTATTCGTCCGGTGCGTGACGTAACTTCTAATTTACAATTACGCGCCTCTTTGGTCAATGAAAATTGAATAGTGATAAAAACCCTAACGAATCAGTAATCTTATCACGTGCCTAGCTACGTTAAAGGGGTATCCCGTTACGCGGATGTTAAGAATATAATTATCGACGTTTCGTAGGAATCGAAGGATTTTCTTATTATTCATGCATTTATTACAATGAATATATTTAGTATTGCATATTTGAAGCTCACTGTGCGTCATCAGATAGCTGTTAGTTTATTGTGAGTGTTAACCTTATTTTTATTATTGCTTACAGTATTATTATGTTCAATCTTCATAATTTAATGGGTACCGCTCTACTAGCCATTCGCCTCTAATAAAACCTGTCCTCTACATCGAATGCCGTAGTATCTATGAGGACCGGTGTCTGCGAGTTTCAATTAACATGGAAATTGTTTCCTAAGCGTAATCATGGATCCATTAATCGAAAACACATTATTTTAAGTTCAATGGAGGCTTTGAGATTACATTTCGCTGACGAATCTTCACGTTTTAATATTGGCATTACGAAATTTGAATACGTTAATCCGAATTAATCACCGATGGAGTGTGTAGGGGTATTATTGTAGGTAAATACTCATTGTTTTATGACGGCTAAAATATTACCGCGTGGGTTTTCGTATTCAACGAAGTGAACCTTAATTCAGTGCTACTCATACGGCCGTCGCTGTTCTAAATTTAATTTAATTCATAAGTATTATTTCATACGACACTCATAGTCAAGTTACACAACAATCCTTTGGACGGCGCACTTTTGTTTGTATTTTCTCACAGGTGTTTCTTTACAGTCGGATGTCATTGAGTCTTATGCCGAAGGCTGAGCTATGTGAAACTTTAACTCTAATATTTATGTCGCGATATGCGCCGCATTGTCTCCTAACGCGAATCGGCTCGCTGGCAGCCGCTGCCGGCGTCCAATCCAACCCGTGAGATCTAGGTCGGGGACCCAGCTGGACTGTTGTAATTGTCGTTTACATGCAATTCAACCCTATCCCCGCGATGCATTCCATGTTGGTTATCGCGCGAAACGAAACACGCACTAAAATCAATTATCGAGCGTTGTAAACAAACAATCTTACATTTACTGATAACGGCTGAGGCTGCGGCTGAGATTAACACTTCGGGAGCTTGTTCGGTTAGTTGCACATGTCACTGCACTAGAGTTTCGTAACACCAACGTTCGGTCACTGGCACATGCTGGGATCGACTGGGAGTCGGCTCGTGGTCGTCGCGGCGGTGGAATGTCTTCTGTCCCGAGGGTCACCGGCGAGTGGTGGGGTGCACGTGTGATCGGCAGGTCGAGCCGCGCATGAGTGGCGGCGGTGGTAGGGGCGCGAGCGTAAATACGGCGCGGCAAGCGCGTGCGCACC
>DWPQ01000699.1:0-14840 GCA_018251795.1 Perichares adela | reverse complement strand
TTTAGTTTGGATGAAAATGCAATTATATGTAATCGGTATTATTATTATACCAAAATGGCCGCCGTAGCAAAATGGCGGCGTACATATTTCTGAACAACCCACCCAATATGTGTGTCAAATGAAAGGGCTTAACTAGTATAATAGAATACATCATGAAAAACTTGTTTTTTGGTTCTTTTAACTATTCAGTTATCTATACTAATATTATAAAGAGGAAAGGTTTGATTGTTTGTTTGTTTATTTGTATTAAAAAGGCTCTGAAACTACTGGACCGATTTGAAAAATTGTTTTGTCATTTGATGCCAACATTATCCCTGATGAACATAGCCTACTTTTTACCGCGGAGAAATGTTTCATTTCTACGGGAAAACGGTTAATAGTTACATATAATTTCCATAGCAAAAGGATTAGATACAACGATAGCTGATTTGCTATGTGAGGAACAACAGGCGTTCGAATAAACGATCGTTATTACACTTATAGGGGAGTCTGATAGTTTACACATAACTTAGTCCTTAACTATGTTCACATCTGATGATAGTCTTAGACGGTAAAGCACTAACTTAGTAAAAACCTATTTAGTCTCGCCTTAAAAACGCTTATATTATAACGGGGAACGGGAACGCCGACGCCGCCGCGCCGGCAACTTATTCCATATTAATATTTAGGATTTTTCCGTGGTTTTAGGACATAGGTTTTATGTCAGTTGCAATGAAACTAGACGTACCACCCGATGGTAAGTGATCACTATTGCCAACAGACGTCAATAAAATCAAAAGAATGCCCTACACGTTGTCGGCTACCAAGAAGCTCCCGCTTCCTTCTCGGTCAGCAATGCGTCGCATGGACTGTGTTGTCGTAGTCAGTAGGTTAATTCTGCAACCAAAACACCTAAAAAATATTAGATTAAATTTTATTTTTATAATAGGTTTTATTTTCTGATTAATTTAATGCTAGACGAAAATACTTTAGTAAAAATAAAAATATAGACGTCATTGTTCTTATTGTGTCATGTATGATTTCATGCAATTCAATAGTTTGCTTAATCAAAAACTCTAGAAGTCTTATTTATTATTGAAATTCTAATAGGTTATGGGTCCTTTCACAAAAACCTTACGTTTAAAAAAATGTTTCGCCACTTTTGAATGTTCCAACTTATGACGTCTAGTGGTTGCACAAATTACATGTTGCAAATGCTACCTGGGAACGTTGTTTATAATTTATTTTCTTTTATACGTGGCCTAGGTGTTCAACTTAAACGAATACGTCCTCTATTAAAGTGGGAGGGAGATGAAATACGGACCTACTTGTAGGTCATTCGGAGTTTTCTTGAAAAAATATAATTTTTTATCACGTTCCGGATATTGATGACAGTAATTAATTTTGCGGACGTTAATTAGTGAATGTTGAACTGCTTTAATGTAATTAAAACGATATGATTCGTTTATGTCCAAACTGGTAATTTATAAAATATTTTTTTACCGTTGGAAGAACTGATTCTGCAGTTATCATACAACTTATTTCCTTAGTACGTAAGAAAAGATATTTTGTTATCATTTGTAAAGCCGTAATAAGTCAATGCTATACGTATATAATACTGTTACGGAACTGTTCACACTTGTTATGACCACGATACTATAATGCGACGCGCTATACAAATGTCTATGACTTGATACACGTGATATAGTATAATATCGTTGTGACATAATGTTATCTATGATACGTACATATAGTAAAAATATTACGGATTGCTGTCTGTACATGGAAGATATATGAGAAAAAATATTATTAGGACAAAATATTAAAAATATTATCAACTCAATAGCACCCCAAAAAAAAATGTTAGAATTTTTGTCTGTGCGTTTAAGTACGTAAATGTCAGAAAGTCAAGTGTGATCTCGATACAATTAAACCAGCTGGTTTAGTCGTGACGACGATCCAGGAAAAATATCGGTATATAATGCCTATACATATAGTGAGTGCCTGTTCCAATGTACAACGTGTGTAACCCACGACGGTGTATTTAATGCCGTATTTATGGAATTTTCGTTCAAATTAAACGTGTCATGAAATCAACGGTAACGTTTGGTCGATTGCCAGATCCGATAGGATACATTACGCCGTTCCACTAGGAACCTCCTTCGGAGGCTTTACCTACGAGTTTCTGCCGTATACTAAAATTATACGTTAGCCAGTCAACTTATTTAAACTGTATAAATTAATAATATGTATACTAATAAGTCAAGAGAAAAGTTTGTATGTAGGTACATGGCACGCGCAACGAAATGTGAGTTTAGGGTTAGTAAACGTTCATATGGAAAAGAAATGCAGAACGTTAAACTTTGTAACATGTAAAGACATGCATACCGACAATGTCAAACAGGATAATCTGTGGTCAACAGTTGTCATTTGTCGGAGGGGATTTAAAAGTGTCACATCGCCTGAATCTCTTTCGGGATATTTATTTATTTTATCAACAATTTACGCATTCATGAGTTGTTAAATATTGTGTGATTACAGATGTTCCAATGTGAAATATACTATTTGTTAAGATGATTTTCATAAGGTTCAAAAGTATACATCTCGAATTAATTACGATAAAAAATCGATAACTAAGCGACTAAAAAATATAATTTAATTAAATTCGAATTACCGTTAATGCCCACAGGAAAATAATGGCTATCAACACTAAGATAAAAATACAACAGTACAATAAGGCGGCCTTATCACTTAAAACAGCTATGTCCAATCAATAATCGGTGTAACTATAACTTTTTCAAGTCATAAATCATTCTACCTATCGGTAAAAACCGCATGAAATCCGTAAATGGGATATTTTTAGATTACTCTAAGTATGTTTATTCTAAGTAATATATTTTTAGGACCGAGGAATCGGAAGGAACTTAATTAACAAACTATTAAACATACTAATTAAGCAGAACCACTTGGAACTGTTTACCACTCAACCTAGGTTAATAGTTACTAGAACCATTTCGGAGAAGAAAAAACGAGAAAAAAAAACAACTCATTAAATTCCGTCGCTAAATTGTTCATTTGTAAAGTAAGTCTGTCTGATTATTCGTTCGTTTGACTCGGAAGCGGAGTTCTCTTGTGAAGCATTCGCCATCATGAATAAACTAAATGACATACTTCGGAGTTAAAACAGCATTTGGTAAATAGTCGGGAGATTGTTAGCTTTTGTGTAAAATGTAAAAACGACCCGCGGACGGCGGAATGCGCTCGCTTGTTAATATTGCAGAATAGATGTAGCTATTTATACGCGTACAGAATGGACTTCAGCCTTTTATGTATGTATTTATTATTATTCTACACAGTGCAGAATCCTTAAGTCCTTTCTCTCAAGGAAGGAGACCTTCCTTGAAAGGCTGGTGGGACAAGGACTGGTGGAAGGGAAGCGTAGTAGGGGACTGTCACCAATTCTCTGAATAGACCTTATAAGACTAAAGATCACAGTTGTCCAGTATGTCAGAAATATAACGAACCATCAGAAATCGAGCGCTATAGCCATAGATAAAATATACTAGTGGGCAAGTCACTCTAAAATGTGTCCATCTAAAAAAGAGTCGACAAATGAGGCTCCCTGTCTGTTTCTCTTTTTTGAACATATTAGATAAAGACAAGTGCGGGTCTCTCATCTTCCCTCTCTCTCTATTAGATGGAAACTCGCACTCACAGGCAGGACTATGGCTTGGTTACTCTAGTATAATTACTCTATGGCTACAGCACAAACCTTAGCATCCATAAATAGGAACAGGAATTGCCTTTCATCACCACAACAGCAACCACGATCACTCTGACACGAGTGCACGACTAACAGGATCACTCTTCTAATTCCGCACTTTGTGTGCCTTGCAAGCTTGAGCAACGGAATAGGTTATGGCGTATTCTTGTCCGGGTTTTGCCCTGTCTGGTTTCCTAATTGAACTACCGGGTGGTAATCCTGGAAGCAACCGTGAGAATGCTACGTATATCGGTTGCTGTGTCCGAAAGCTGGCAATAAGCTGAAGTTGCGATTCTTTGCCAACAATACGTCAGTGATGGGTTTGATATTACGTACGTCCACGGGTGACGGTGACCGTTTATCATCCGGCCGTCTGCTCGTCGACTATTAACCTAAAAGTCGTTCACTCAAAAACATTTCCCTATATGGAACACGCATTTAAAAATGTACAGGAAACCATTTTCGAGTTAACAATGCAATTAAATTTCGCTCGGACGTTGAACGCCGAGTCCGTGCCTGTTCCAAATATAGCGCGTACTGGAGGCATGGAGAGGCTTTCGTGTTAATTTTTGATGGTGTGACGTCACGGGAGCAGCGACCTGCGTGCCGCGCAGCCGTCTGCATCGATCCCAGTTGCATCGCGCTTCCGGGACGGGCCACGCAACACGCGAACACTCGCCGATAAGAACGGCTTGCGTTGCAGATTATACAACCAAATTAAATAGCCCCTTACTAACGTAGTGCGTTTTTTCGGATCAGATGATTCGTAAATAAGGATTATAATCGAGTGCTCGTTTACTTAGTAAACAAGTGTTGATATAAAAGTGAACCAGCTTCGTTGAGGTTTTCGATCGAATTCCAAATTAAAAACATATATTCTCAAGTGCGTTCTTTTCTACTTCGAAAGCCTTGGACTTAAAGTTCTACATATTGCTAGTGTGAAAAAATAGTGAATAATAATAGTGATTAATGTTCAATGGAATGTTGTATAGTGAAAGGCGCAGTTTGTTTACATAATAACAGCGTTGTCGTGGGGTGTGATGTTGTTATCCTTCCGTCGAAAAATCGTCCTCATGAATTCATAGTGTAATAACGGTATATAGATACATTTACATGATAACCCATAGGTAGACTCACCAGATTTCCTTCTGTTATTAGTAGTGAAAATTAAGGTCACTGAGTTTTCAGTTCAAAACATAGCAATGGTGTTTGGTATAGGTAGAGCGAGCGCCATACTGGCGCGTCAGCCAACTGGCGCCCCACGCCACTTTACTATGTTTCATATCGCGTCGCTTTATGCTTTATATGAAAGAATATACTAATATTGTAGAGAAGAATTTGTTTGTTTCAACGCGCTAATCTCAGAAACTAGTAGTTAAAATTGAAAAAATATTGTAGTGTTTTTAATAGTCCATTTATTTAGGAAGACTATAAGGCTATATAATATCACGCTATGACTAATAGGAGTGGAGCAGAAATAAAAAATATTGCAAAAACTGGAAAATAATTTATATGGCAAAACGACGTCGGTGGGGTCAGCTAGTATGAAATAATTATTGACAGAATGACCTATTAGTACTGTATATTTAAAATCCTAGGTTAATCTTGCAAAAGACGATGTTCTAAATTAATTATTCTTATTAACAACGATTGAAGCGTGAAATTAAGAATAAAAGTTTTGTTTCAATTTAATTCCGATGTAGAGTTTGTACGAATTCGACCCCATACAGTTAGATTCGGAGAATTACGCACAGAGCAAACATATATTTCACTAAACCAATTACACCACTTTGCTTGTGCAACGCATACATTTGCCCCGAGACTCCCAACAAAATGGATGTAATTTAGTGGAGCATAAATTTTCGCTGACTTGTAATTGGTGGAATTTTAGTGTTGCATACATTTTCAATAAGTTTTCAGTTTAATCGTTTGACTGTGATAAATGAATAGAAGAAATTAAAACCAGTTATATCGTAGTGGCTTCAAACTTTATCTCCTACACGAGGAGCCGGGTTCAAATCCTCGAATGATTTGCTCAGTGAAGGAAAACCTCGTGAGGATTCTCCGCGATCTTCCGTGATGAATTATGGCTTTAAGCCCTCTCAAAGTGGAAGAAGACCAGTGAACAGTAAACAGTGAAAGATATGGGTTATAAATACTTGTGATGATGATAATGAATGTTATTATTCATTCTAACATCCTTAATTTAAATTTTAGACATGTTTCAAATAATCAATTCTAGGTACTCCTATAAGTTCCGAACAATAGTAAAATCATAATTTATATCTTTAAACTTTAATTTTATTATATCTTACTTAGAATTAAACACAAAAATTATGCTAATATATGCTGAAATAATATAGTAAAGGCTAAAAAAGTTCCGGGTTATTATAAGTGATGTGTTTGAATCAAACGTTCAATACGTACATAAGCGTGCCGACGTATATTTACGTGCTCATTCACAGTTTATTAAGGTACATAATGTTTATTACTTCGTCTAATTTTGCTTGTTGTGCTAGCTTGAATAGAAATAATTTTGTGTAGTCAACCAATTGCTTAGCACAGAACACGATATTTGTTCAAGGATAATAAAGGTTGTTCGCTTAATTTATCGCTTCTATTTACTCACCGACCTACATTAATATATTTAATACAGGTTACAAAATTGGCAATTGCGTTAACCAAATTCCCTTTGAAAATACTATAAGAGTATTATTAGGGTTTAAATAATTGATTGGCTTGATTTAGATTCAATTATGTAGTTAGAAATTTTAGAAGTACTATCGGTCGATTTAATTAAATGGCAACACATTGTTAAGAATCTAGCATAATTACATTATATATTTATAATATGTATTATTATACATATTTTGATCTAATAGGTTTTAATAAAACAGAGTTTAAAGTTAATCCATAAACGAACGCCAACAATATTCCGCTACATTATAACATATCAATTTACAATGTATTGACATATATATACATAATAATATTCATATTTCTCAACACACATTTACATATTTATATATTTCCCAATTCCATCCGTCGGTCTCTTTGTAAGTACTTATCCTTACTGCTACTCATAGGAATCACAAAGTACAGTCGTTAGCGTGATTCAGGATTCTGTACAGCTCCATCTCTTGAGGAGGTGTGTAAAGAATTTCAATAAATGGTTCAACTTAGATTAGTTTAAGTTATCACTTCTGTCCTCCCTAGACGCACATGTTTTTACCTGTTTATACCTATGAACGTACAGGATTCCGAATAAGAGCCAAAAAAATATCGATGTGTAGGTACTAGCTTCAATTATCGTATTGGAACCGTAATATCTGCACATAATTGCCTTCAATTATCAGCCAATTTTACGATTTGATATAGATACGTATAAGGACAAGCATTATGTACTACCACGCTAGTGATAGTGTTAGTTGTAACTTACGATTTTGTTAACACTAAGCCAACGACAGACGAAACGTTAACTCATTTTACATCGAGGAAAACTCCATCGTTATACAGTGTTGCAAGTTAAAGCAAACGGAGTCCACGACGTCGTAAATAAAGTAGTTGAGCTAAACCCGCCTCACTCGCCGCTGGTTTAATGGCCACGCATCGCGCCGGCGAACAACATCCGTTGCTGGCGAACATTATAGAGCTTAGGGTGTGGTACAAACGAAACAAAGACTTAACCCGTTAATCAAATTTTATAAGCGGCTAACGAGCTTACAAATAAAGCATAATAAGTACATCTTCGGGACGAATAATAATACTATAAATTATTTAAAAAGGTTTCCAATGCGGTTTACAAATTTAAATCAATAACTATTGTAGCTATATTGATACAATGACAGTGGGATTCATAAGATTGTAAACGTTCGCCTTTGTTTGCCAAGACGTCAACGCTGCAGCAAAATATCATGGACGCTCTAGATCTGCTCAGTAGGTAGTGCGTGTTATATCTGATATGAGTAACATGATATGGTAATCGTTTAAGCTATACTGCTTCCAAACTACATATATTGCTAAAGACATGCAGCGCCCCTGGTGGTTACACTTGGAACCAATTTTGTCTTATATACATAAGCTTACGATTACGTCAGATCCTATGTGTCACTGTTTTTTCATAGACTAAACGAGAAAGATAGATATGTCGGAAATTGGAACTGTCATTAGTACGGAAGCTGTACTTACAACGAGTCGTAATGGTCATCATGACTGATTGGCGTTTTTACAGAGTCTAGATGGGTCGGTGCGAGGCGACGATCGTAAATTCTTCACAAACCGTCGCCAAGTGAACATGATCTTGTCTAGAAACTGTTATACGTCTCGTTAAGAAGTGCCTGTATTTAGAGTATTTGTGTATCGCCTACGATAAGATGTCCGAAGACGCTCCACGTCGGCCTTCATCGCCCTATCTCCGAAATATATAATATATCGTATTTGTTTGTTGAGTATGATAAAATATATTTGAATTATAAATCCTCTATTCGCTTGTTGCCTGTACCACAAACAAGAGTCGGATGCAATACGTGAGGAGCGCAGAGGCTACGCGGGAAATGAGTTCCAGTGGGCAAACAGCCTGCAGTAATGCCACTTTAATTCCTATCGAACCTGAGCTGTCATTTAATGGAGAATGTAGAGTTATATCGAAAGGAATCTATGTTTGTTGAGACTATTGAAGTTCTAGTGACTTTCCGCTTTTACAAAACTTTAATAGTCTCAATTATCATTGATTCCTGCATTGGTCAATTCGTATCGCCAGTGCCTAAATCACGGTGACGATGTTTTTTCGATGGCCCGCATATGTACAAGTTTCGAACACAGAACAATAGGAGCAACGGCCGCTCCCCAAGCACTTCCACAAGCCTTAAGATCTCCCTTTGCTAAAAAGTCTTTCCATTAGCTACTAAACTAAATCTCTAGTTTTAAAATATGGTATACGCACTTGAGCACAGGAATGCGAACGTGTACAAACATTACAATAGCACCACCATATAAGGAGGATGGTATGCAGCCACCAACACGCATCTCGCCCACATTCAGTTGACAGTGATGATAACTAATAATAATATAACTCATTTATTCACTAATATTAATACAGTCTAATTAGATCTCTTGGAGCCAACTAGAAGAGGTATATAATTATACCGAGACTGGTATTAAAGTATTAGTACTTAAAGGTATTGGAAATAATAAAGGTTAGATTTATTATATTATTATTTATTACATTAGCTCTTTATTTGACACTAGATAGTAGATGAACTAGTTAAATTTTATGACTACAATTCACACTTGGGAATTCTGATTTGAAATGAATTACTAATTTGTTATTGAAGCGGTCGGCTAAGAATTAAGTTACTGACTTCATTGAAGCAACTTGCTGATTTTCCGAGAATTCTTCAATAAAACAGGCTGCTATTTCTGCTAAGACGATAGTTAGAGTGGTTCTACCTTGAATCACGGTGTTAATCCAAATGTGTTAAGCAAATTGCTATTTTTGTCGCAAAGTAAAATTATAATTACGGCGAAGCGAGTTGCTATTTCTAGGAAGCAATAATGAGTTTACAACTCGTATGAACCATACTGTGACATGCTCAAGCTTCGTTAATTAAAAAGCCGTTTGGCCATCACATGTGTATTTTGTGTTGAATTTAAATGTTACTTCCTTTGCAGAACGCGAGTATTTGAATGGCGGAAAGCTCTCCCGACGTTTTAAGACACGACGCGGGACTGAGATAAAAGTTTAATGTATTTCACAAAGTTAAATTCAGTTGAGAAAGAGATAGCTATATTTATCTGTTTGTTTACTGGTACCAACTTCGCAGACGAGGTTGGTTCTTCATATAATTGACCTGTTTTGAAAGCGTGTTTTGAATTTATTGTGGCTTTAATGAAAATTAAGTTCGTGCTTCTAGAGTACTACCGTGTATAATGGTTATAACTCCTACAACCAAGGATACTGGTTATGATTTTACACAGTTTGAACTTTTTTTTATCTATGCTAATATTATTAAAAGGAAAGATTTGTTTGTTTGTTTATTTGTATTGAATAGGCTCCGAAACTACTGAACCGATTTAAAAAAATATTTTACCATTAGAAGCTGACATTATCAGTGATGAACATAGGCTACTTGTTCTCCGCGGACAAATGAAACGAAAACGGGTAATAATTACAAATAATTTACATAGCAAAACGATTAGTTACATCGATATGTGACTTGATATGTGAGGAACAACAGGCGTTCGAATAACAGATCGGCGCTACACTTATAGGAGAGTCAGCTATTTTTTAATAAACTTTTACATACAAACACCTTTGAAGAAGGTTGTACACTAACATAACATGAGCCAAAGAAACACACGCTTATTAAGATAAGCTAAACTGTCTAACATATGTATAACATTGATCAACGAACTTTGATGTCATCCCCTACCTGATATTTAAACCTATGCACCTAGGTACTTATCTATACAGCTGAGGAATTTCCTTCGTAATTTCTTCTCCTCAATGACAAAGCACCTTCTCGAAACGGTAGAAGATGCAAAGTATGACATGCTTGAGAGTATCAATGACACCTAAATGATTGAATGAATTATTGAAAAGGGAATATAGATAGAAAGGGAATAACTAGTAGATGATAAATAATTGTAAATTTAATAAATAAAGTGTTGCTACTTGAAGTCAAGTGCATCGTGTCTTTGTTTATAAATGCTTCCTAACAATAGGTTATTGGAGTGAACTATATAACAGGGGAGTGAACGAATGATCGGTTTCCACTCCCGGAGCGCACCGGGATCTGAAATCAATACCATTTGTCTGGCGGCGGGTCTGTTTGTTATCTGATATGCAAACGTTGGACATTTGATTCCTTTGTTAATTATTACTTGTGGTACATTGTCCTAGCTAGATCTGCAAACTCAAGCAATGATGGTCGGGATATTGAATGAGTTACCCTTGATAAATGTTTGTAATGCTTCCGTTTTCCGAGGGCATATTACCCCCAGTTGCAATTTCTACTCAAAGTTATGTGACATTATCTTTTTAAAAAGGTTGTATTGGAATATTAGGACCTTTTCCTAACAAAAACCTTATTTTTATTTCTGTAATTTGTATTTATTTAATCATACATCTTTCATTTTATGCATCAGCCGTATCGGTATCATGTATACATCTAAATAAAATTAAAGTGTCTTTTTGTAATATTAAAATAACCACTTTTTACTTTAAAATTCCCTCGGGACAAGGGTTTACGCTTGAAAAACTCTGTGACACAAGTGATTCCCTCTATGCTTCTAGTTTAAAATCATATTATTATTCCTATAGTAAAAACAAAATTCGATTAATTAGGTTGGCACAGATTTCACTTCAGGGTCCTCGGTTGGAAGAAATTCCCCTAAGTCATAGATCACTGATTATCACAATTATCACAGTCATAGTCACTGATTATCACAATGTAATAAAATTGTTAATCAGAATTCAGGGCCATGACTAAAATCATCATCCGTGAACGAAACCTTCTAAGAGCTTGTTAGATGATGATGATACTAGTTAGGTCTCTATTCTTTGTGAAAAACTGAGAATATACCTAGAAGTGGTCTATCATTCCAAGGAGAGTTATTTTAGTGAAGTCGCTGGGATGGTCGGCGAAGTGTCACAGTTACCAAGAGTAACTCGTCTCAATGATAAGCATCTAGTTCGTATTGTTTGTAATTCTGTTTGAATTTAAATAGAATATACTATTATTATTGGCTACACAGCTCCGGCTTGCAACTTTTAACGATCAATTAAACTACAATAGTCACGTAGTATTCCAAAATATCTATATATGCTACATATATCTCTGGAACGACTGGATCGATTTAGACGGGACTTTCACTGAAAGATGTCTGATGTAATAAGGAATAACTTAGGCTACTTTTTTATCTTAGAATTTCCGCGGGATTCAGATTTACACAGGAAAAACTTTGTGACACTAATTTCCACGCGGGAAGTTTTTCTTTGGATTTTATTTTCTTTCAATTTTTTGTGATGTGTCAAAAATAGAACCTTTAATTTTACTCTTCTATCAACAACCTCAATTTTTTACTACCAAATAATTTAAATGGCAAATCATCGTTTATCGAGTCAGTTAGTTAATAATATAAAGCCGCAAGATTCAATCGATTCTGACGGTTTGTTTTAAATAATATTTTTCTTAAATAGTTAACAGACAAAGGAAGTAAAACTTTACGAACCAAATAAATACAAAATACTGAATTTCCGAAGCATACCCGAGGGTGTCGGTATTATAGATACTACACCGAGGACAGCTCATCGCTATTCTAAACCTGTGCTACAAAGTTACACCCAGAATTGCAATGTTGTGTTGAATAAGGCTGCACAACTTTTGTGGACGCGTGATATCGCCAATGCAGAATATTTCGTGGGATCACTGCATCTTTACGTACGACTGTGTGTTTATGTTTGACGACCCCGTAGCCTAGTTGGTAGTAATCCTGCCTGCAAAGCGAGGGGTCCCAGGTTCGATTCCCGGCTGGGGCAGATATTTATGTGACAGATATATATTTGTTCTTGGGTCATGGGTGTTAGTGATGTGTTATTTGTGTTATCCATGCCACCCGCGACACAGGGAAACCTAGTGCGGAGGGGGAGGGGGGGTATGAATGTATTAGCGTTTATTAAAAAAAAAATTTTAGGAGGCCCTCTATACAGCCTTCACCGAGCGTTTAATGGATGAAAGGTGTTAATTAT
Source organism: Perichares adela (assembly GCA_018251795.1). Taxonomy (NCBI): domain Eukaryota; kingdom Metazoa; phylum Arthropoda; class Insecta; order Lepidoptera; family Hesperiidae; genus Perichares; species Perichares adela. The sequence continues at coordinate 2,349 of DWPQ01000699.1, read as the reverse complement.
GAAGGAAAAAAATAGTCAACCAACCTTTCCATATTCTATAGGCTTCATTCTTTCGATTGGTATAGGACATGTCTATTTACCAAACCAATGAAATGTTAAAAAAATATTTAATTGTTAAGAGATTGAAATTTTTTATTCAACCCATTTGCAATTATTGGTTGGCATATTTAAGTTGATATAAAACACTTGATCCATTAACATGCTCGGAAGTCGCTGATATGTTAGAACATATAGTAGTACGCTGTTGGTGCAGTTTAGTAGGTACTCCAGTAATCAGTTACGATAGATTGAGTGTTACAGTATCCGAATCTATTCGCCTCTAACAATGCATAACTAACTAACGAAGACAGAATCATTATAAACCCCAACAACTTTAGAACCAAATTTTATCTGTCACGACGCAGTCCCGGGTTGGACTCGAACCTAAGACCCCGATGGGTCACTTAACAACTAGAATCGTTGCTATAATTTTTTATAGTGTTTTTAGTATAATGCTTATAGCTTGCAAGTGTTCTTCAGAGATGTCTTGTACTCGCATTGCTGAGAAACAACTCGTAAAAGACATTCAGGGCAGACGTGCGAAATGCATTTGAATTTTAATCCTGTTATATTGAAGGAGCTATCTATCAGGTCAGGGATCTGGGATTATCGTCTCTCGCAGGAATTGCACGGCACTCGAGACAATCTGGATCGCTTCGTGATACTTTTTTAGATTGCAATCGTAATCCAAGTATAAAATTGTTGTAGGTTTAAAGAGCATGAGCGTTCTGTTGAGATTCCAGAGTATCTCTATGTATGTGTCGCTTGAGATGGATGGATGGATGCCGATGGGGCCTTAGTGGGTAGAAATCCCCCATAACTCGTTGGGTATCTTTACAAAGATTTAACCGCCACAACCAAAAAATGGATTTAAAAGGATGAAGCTTTATACATATTTCAACTAAAAATATATATATATTTAACGATCTATTTATTATACAGGGTTATTATTATTTTTATAAATTTTCTTCATAAGTTATTTTCATAACTGTTATTATTAAGATTAAAATAAATATCGCATCTATACATACAAAGTATTTTATCTATAACTACGGACATATAAGATTTAAGTGCTCAGCAATTTTTTGTTTTAGAAACAAGAAATAAAAAATATTGTCTGCACTTCAGTACAGGCAATAAAATTTAAATAACAAAACAAAGTAAATTAAATAATAAAAACGCCATAACATATTTTAGTGCCGCACCTGTGCTGCAGTATAACCTTAAAAGCCTTAAAAACCTAGTAGTATAACTTTAAAGGGGCACTCACTCAGCATTTGATTTTTAGTGAGGACCTCGGAGGGGTTCGTACAGCTCAAATGAAGTACGCATAAATTTCCCAGAATCAATATACTTTTAGTGATAGTAATGTATCGGGACTAGCCAACAACATATCCCGACTGAAGTATGGAAAAACGTTGCGCTCATGGAAAATCCAAATATTACCAGGTAGCGCCGCGAACTTGAGAGATTTAAGGATCGAAAAACCTCTTACTCCTCAAACCATTTCTTTTAGGGCAGAAATATATTTATCTATGGTTTTAGAATAATTTTAGATAGGAGATGTTGTATAAATGTAAATATGTACTATCTGATGGGTCAAATTTACCGGATATATTGTAGAAAGTTGGCATGTTACGTCCAATTACTGTATATCGGCGAGAACAAAAATATATCTAAAAGTTTTAAATGTGGTTGATTAACGTAAATGTTCTCGTGTTTACGTTTCCGTACAGTTCATTACTTGTTAGAATTCGTTTTCCAGCAGCACATCACAACATTCTGGGTCACGTGAACATCTGGAAAGTTGAAACATTTGAAAAAATAGAAGCTCTTGCGAAATAACATGTATTGAGGTTAAATATATTGGAGGATTCTTGAGAAACTTTGTAAATTAAATTTCTTCGTACTGGCAACACGATGGCCTTTTCGGTTGGATTTTTCTTTGAGTAACAAACTTTAGAATTTGTACCGACTGTGGAGCTACTTATAATGCCTAATGGAATTTAATTCAAACTTGAGATTGATGTTTTTTTGATGATTTACATAAGTCTTGGTGAATGACACTGTGAGAACGAGACCAGATGTGTCCTTTAAGGACACTGCGACAAAATATTACTTTCGTTTAATTGATAGAGGAAAGTAACCAAATATGGGCTACCATTTTGTTTTTGCCTCAAAAATAAAAAACTATTAAAAAAATAACCATTTATTGTTATTAAAATAATCACACATACATTTTTAAAAAGCTAAGTAACAATCATATGTTCATAATATTATTATTTATTATTATATTGAGCTTTACACAAA
>DWPQ01000698.1:0-14846 GCA_018251795.1 Perichares adela | reverse complement strand
TTTTTCCGTTTTTTTCCAAAACGACAACACGCACAAATTTTATATTTGGCGCACATTTACAGCAGATCGAGCACTAACTATACGTCCCACTCATATCACTCTTGGTGCTACTTTCCTGCTGGGGTAACGCACGCCAGCGAAACTAAAGTCGCCGCCGGTGGCAACCGGTTGCTGTTTTAAACTCAATAGCAAGTATTCCACTTACTTCTTATTCGTAATATCTTTGGTATCGTGGAGGTCTTTAGATGGTGGCAAATTTTTCCCACCAGCAGGTAAACCGTTGGTTTATCGGCTTATGATATAAACCATGATCAAAATAATCACGGAATTATGCAACAGCGATTATCGTGCGTTTCAAATAGTTCCAGTCAGGACTATGTATTACATATTGTAATTTTATATCCGTCCAGTTCATAAAAACAAGGGACAACAGGTAGCGACATCATGAAATAGCAAATGAAACACAAAACTTGTACAGCATTCTGTTCGTTTTATTATCTCAGGAATTATTTTCATTATATAATTATATTATAATTTCATTACAATGAATATATTTCAGCGGGTAATGACGCATGCCCGAACGCTGGTAACATTGGTAGCCGACCATTTCGCAAACAACATACATTTAACACACAAGTCTTTCCAACTATAACCAATACAATTTATGTCCAACCATTCAGAGGCTTTGTGCATTCAAATTTCGATGCTCAATTAACATTAAATTCGAATTTCAAGTTCACGAATGCTTAAAGCGAAAGGCGAAATTAAAGCCGTACAGCTTTATAGTTGAAAAGCGCTCGGTGTGCCCAGTACGCAAGGCAACGTCCAACTTTTCTAGTTCTTAAATTAAACGTGGCAACAAAGTTTTACATTAATCAGATAAATGTTAAACCGGTCTTTACTGGTGCATCTACTGCCTACCATAAACAACATCGCCGACACGTAACGACACACATAAGTAATATTTGGTCTTAAAACGGCAACACTAACATACCACCTGTCAAAACATGTCAACAGATGGCGCGACGTGCGGCCGCCACGTACTTTAGTGATTACAATATAAACGTACATAAAGTATTTTCGATATAAACATTTAGTTTTACTTTATATTAAGAGTACCTACAAGTTTTATCTAATTAAACGAGTTAATGCTGCAGCTTGCGTTATAAACGATATATATAAAACAGGCCGACAGTTAAATCGTCGAGCCCGAGAACCACGAGTGTCTGAGCAACACGCAGGTACACCTTACTGCAGTTCCGTTATCTGATAACATGCAATAACGGCCTGTCATTTCAATACAATTATAATTATTAACGCCAAGGAAGGAAATACAATATTGTATACAAGATACAAAACCACAAGATAAAAAAATAATTGTATAATGACATAGTTTAACGATAGCTAAATAAATGTATAACCAGGCAACATTATAAAGTTTACTGCTCGACGACATCCCAAAGACAAAGGCTTCCTCTAGTCCGAACACGTGGGTATATTGTAACAATTTTACTAATCTGTAGAAAAATTCCAGATTCTAGTGTATGTACGAAATTTTAATAAACACGTGTGTAAAAGCTTTTATACTTTATATAACTCTAGCTTCGAAAAATCTACTTGGCTAACAATACAAATATATAGCACTACATAAGACGCTAAATCACAAGAAGATTATAATTTAGTTATTGTTTCATTACAATACATTTACAGCCTCCCGCGGGACGCGACATGCATATGATATGAACATTATTGTACTATACATATATATAATGATGAAACATTACATGCGAATTGAAACACCATTACAACTCAACTATATAATAATTCAACTGTGAATTTGTCACACAACTCAAGTACATAAATAGGTGGAACTGGCGGCACGCTCCAAGACAACTCTGTAAACAAATGTAACTACGCATCAACTAACTACTGGTAAATATTTTACTATGCAACGTTAAACTTGTATAACTTATAATTAATATTTACTAGTAATTTCTAATATTATACGGCCAGTAAACATCAATTATAATTTTATTTTCTATGGATATGAATTTGAACCTATTCGTAGCGTGATATAATGAAATATTAAGATTGATATTGTATATTTAAATTTAAGCCTAGCGGTTTATAAATAAAGTTTTGGACGTGCCACACAGTTCCGCCTAGAGAAAAAATATATATTTCGTTGCATCAAGAAAAAGGCTCGAATAGAAGGATAGACGAATCCGCAGATTAATATAGACTATGCAAAGTACGTAAACATCAATAAACGAATTACTCCTATAAAATTAATTTTACATTACACAACAACGACGGGAACGATAATATCATTTTTAATGGTGAATTTATATATAAATATGAACGATTATTATTTCAATCTAACTACGTACAACTGACAACTCGACATTCTATTCTAGAACTCTACAACCGAACGAATCATTCGATTCTACACACACGCAGCCGATCCCTGCTTCTACATGCTGATTTAGGTGTTATTTGTAGCGCTAATTATACCATATAAGCAGAATCTTTCAATTATATTTGTGTTATTAAACCCCAGGGACGACTGACCGACTGCAAATACACTAATAGACATTCATAAATAGTACTAGGCAGTACGACGCCTTTTATGATAACAAGAAAATATTTATTTGAATTGACTGAAACCCACTCAAAACTTTTCCTTTTGTTCCTTCGATGCAATAAAGCTTTAGTCATCTAGGAAATTATCACCTTTAATATAGAAACCCATATAATTACAACAGCAATGTAACAATCCGAGGCCAGGTCTTAGCAACTTATTATTTCTGAGAGCCCAAAACTTTATTACATAGTCGTTTTAAACTCGCATCATCATACAAATACACCGCGAATAGTACCGACCACCCGAAGCCATAATCATAATATACATATAATTCTTTTATTCTATGCCTAGGGCGCGCGGTCCCGAATAATACTGACGGCTTTAACGAAATCACACTACATCCCAACACGTTTACAATCATTAAATAACAATTATTATCATATCCTTAGTAATATCAGATTATAATTGTACTTGCTTATAACGCGACTGTTGTAATTACCGTTTTAGTAATGAGTACAGTAACACATGAGGAAGCAGTCAACGATACTAGGTCCGCGCACCGTCACTACCTGCCCGTGCATATCGCGTGTCACACCGGAACAAACCACGGTCCCGCATCCCGGTACCTTCATATCGACATCGGTCTGCTCATTCAAATAATTACATGTAGCTCCGTTCACTCCGAACATTCGCTACGACGTGACACTAGATATTCCATTCTCCCTTAACTGTAGTTTATCAAACTTTATATTATTTATAGCTTTAAATACACATATACACGTTAACTTGAAGAAATAAATTATATTATTTCGCTATCACTGAAGTGTATCATTACATTATTTACTCGATAACAGACAGATCTTTCGGGACGCACGGACGAAACAATTTTATACTATATATAAATATAAATAGGTATATATTAAATCACATAAGTAGGTAAATGAAAATTAACGTTTAACAAGCCACCAATTTTTTGATTCGCAATCAAAACTGTGTCAACAATGTCACCTGGCAACACTACGAAAATGTTTGCAAAATGGCGTCCATTCATCCCGAGGAGCCTCAAACAACAGCGCCTAAGAAAGAGATAACAACTTTAGGATAATACCCATAAACACGCTGATATTAAGTAGGTAGTTACAGTTACAGTTACAGTATAGTTTATAGTTTACAATTACATAATCACTTACCTAAACGACCATCGGCTTGCGGAGACACGGCGGCACCGCGGCGGAGTGGAGACGGTACAAAATGTCTCGGCAAGCGCGCGCGGTGCGTTCTAACGTAGTTATTGTACCAGACGGCGCGTCCGCACGCAAGCGGGTTGCCATGCTACGGCTATTTTATTCAAAGCGACATCTACCATTTTGGTATCATTTTTTTTCTTTCATATAACATTCAATTCTGACGTAGTAAACATATATTATTTATTAACTCTAAGGGCTACGTCGACAGCTCACACAACTCTGTTACACAGATGACGTCAATGGAATCACGCTACTATTTTGGGAGACCACGTGGGAGTATATGTACATAATAGTTATTGTAACAAAATGCGCGGTAGAACAAGGCAAGCTATAACTTAACCAGGGGTACCTTAAGTATTTTCTTTAGCTTTTGTTTTAGCCTCATCAAGATAATGTCAAGTTTACGTACTTGTTAAATATCCATAATTTTGTGATTAACATATTATCATAAATTACTATAATAACTAAATATACTAAAAACTGTAACACGTAAGATAGAGTAAAGGAATGAATATTATATATATGTAATACATACAAAACATAATGTTTATTGATACGTGACGATAATATTTAGAACATACCGGTGGTTTAGTTACACTACAAGTGACATGTAGCGTTCGTTACATGTTGCGACATTCATTACTCTACACATCGATATACTTTCAAACAACATTACTAAATAATTGAACAACAATCTCAGACATTATTTATGACTAATTTAAACGACACATTATTATGTGTATTAGTGAAGTGTCATTCAACGCTAAAATAAGTAGCTTATAAAGTTGGCATGTGATGCAAGTACCGGCGCCCACTTCGTATACATTAAAAAGACAATGTTCTCAATGCCACAGTACGGGACCTATCGCTTAATGTACAGTGCGATTATTTACATCTGGCAACTAATGAACGTTGTACTGACGAACTTATACATAACAACAATAATTACACAATCAACATTAATTAATGGAAGGAGACTACCGGCGAGTGTACACCGCACTGTCATTTAAATTCTACTACTGATGGTACAGTATCGGGCGTACTTTGACCAAATTTATTGGTAAAAAGGTAGTGCAATATCAGTTTGAGACAATTGGCAACTTGCTCGAACCCGCTATGTTACTGAACCAGCCTGTAGCTGGAGCTCTACGACTTCAATTAATCGTAGCTAAATATCTTCACTGACACTGGGTAAAATACGAAGTATATTAATCAATTCTTTACATAATATGTATATTTTTAAATCCAATATTAAAATATGGATACTTTGTAATTCCATTATAATCCACGGCTAAGTTCGTCGCAAACTGTCGCAAAATAATTTTACACAATAAAATATATTCCTATAACAAGTGACAAGATAGATTTCCAACTAAAATTTGTACAAACAATTAATTAATATTGAATAACGACCACAGTCGACAGTCACGCGACCCATCATGGAATATTTCATATAAAATAACATCTATTATATTATATACAATACAATAATAATTAAACAACGGCGAGTAACACATAACTGGCAACACCGCGATACACACACTCACCGTTCATTTTTGGTAACAAAAAGGTAAAATGTACCGTGTATTGTATTGCTCGGGGGGTACGAAAATTGCGTCTACCGTACAAACGTTAAAATTTGTTAAAAATATCAACTCTTATCACAACAGTAACGATTACATTTTAATATTTAACAATGAAAATTTATTTTATAGCCTCCGCAAACACATCTCCGAGTAGATAGCGGTCAGTGGAATTATCAGTCCAAAGATGTTTCTAATAAACACCTCATTGCAACTCACAATTTTAGAAGACAACATCTCACAGAAAATAGCAGAGTATGTCGAGTAGCAAAAATAAATATCTTTACATTTTAAAACATGTTTAATTGTCTCGTAATTCATGAGGTAAGTTCACAACACACGAACAGTTTGTATCGACCAAATATATACACAACAGTACGTCGGGGTTCGGCAATGTTCGGCAATGGTCGGAACGACCGACTTCACGTCAACAACAAATAGTTAACAACAACGAACACATTAAATACTCTATTCTTCTCTATCTCCTTCTTTTAACAACAAACACGCTGACCGGCCTCACTCACAGCTCGGCGCAAAACATGCCTATAGCCTAGCCTATACGACATTCTTTCTAATCTTCCTTTGTTTAAGTTTAAACTGATAAATAAATGAAGATTATAAACAAAAAGTTTTTTTATACTCAGAGAATAGAGAAATATAAAATTGCGCGTATACACGATGCTACATACATATTTATACGTTTAACTTATTTGTAAACTTAAGTAGTAATGTCTTTATTATAATTCGATTACAGTACAATGATCGTAACATTGTCGAACCCTGCAACGACCTGTAAACACCGTCTCCTACAATTCAACCAAGTCTGTGTATCGCAATGTAGCTCAAAATCTATCTTCTTATTAATAAAGGTAAATATTAATAAATAATTACATTTACACACGGCGACGGTCGGGAGTCCCTCGACGCGTTCAGTCGACGGTAGAAGCTCGCGCTACTGTTGCTGAGAAGCTTTTATGAGGGTAGAACGACATTTACATGAACTGAACTCATCGTCCCAAATCTCGGTTATAGACAGGTCTAAACACCAGACGGATATTCCGCTCCGTCCGTGGAGCTCCATCGTGATCGCTTACTCAAATTGCCACCGCATCCAATACACAAAAGTAAATCTAAAATTACACATCGAAGTACACAAGTATTAGGCCATTTTACTAAGTGATGCTCGACGAGCCGCCGCCGCGCCGGCGACGTCTGGAATACCTCCCGAGGAATATCGTACCGCGAGCTCACCAATTATAGTCATCAATCAGTTAACGTATCACGGTGGAGGTCGGACAACACGGAGTGCGTTAATACCCTAATTTTGTATCAATGACTAGCTAATTAATAACATGACTACCCACATAAACCGATCGCAAAGATACTTGTACATATACATGCAGTAAAGTATTAACGTGTTTTTAGTTTACCGTTGTTCGATTACAATAAAATGCTTCGGATTAAGATAACCATCTGAGCCAAGATTTTTCAATAAAATCGAGCTAGTCTCCCAATCGTGCTATTGCGAGTGCACATACAACGCGCGAGCGCGACGCCGTCCGCTGCGGGACGCCTTCGGCCGACTTTGATCTCTACCCTAAACGAAAGACGGACCGAATTGAAATGCAACAACAACGAGTGAGCCGACCCGGCGGTCACTTCTCCTGTCGCGATATGGCCAGCGCCAGCTGCAGCTCGGCGTCCTCCTGCCGCCGCCGCGACTCGGCCTCGGCCTCCAGCCGCTTGGACTCGGCGGCCGCCCACGCCCACTGCTGCTCCTCCGTGGGCAGCGGCTCCGAGCCGCGCGACTCCGTCGTCTTGTTCTTCTTGTCCTTGTTCTGTTTCGCTCGTCCGATGCCACCTATCGTGTGCACCAGGGACTTGGCGTACTTGACGGGCCGCGGGGACTTCTCCTTCTTGGCGGGCAGCGTGCGGGAGGGCCACGCGTCGTTCACGTTCCGGTTGGCGTCGGTCGGCGGGCCCCAGTCGGTCGCCCAGTTGTCCGTCTTGCTGGCCCAGTTGTCCGTCTTCCAGTCGGTGGTGGAGTCCTTCGTCGCGTTCGTCGACCACGCGTCGAGGTTCGGCTTCGAGGCGACGGTTTTGGACCACGCGTCGAACTTTGAGGAGTCGTCGGGCCTGGCCCACGCGTCGTCGCTGGCCCAGTCGTCGTTGGGCCACGCCGCCCAGCTGTCGTTATTGTTGGCGCGCTTCGAGCGTCCCGCGAACGGATCGTACGCGACCGGCGGAGCGGACACGCGCCCGCTGATCCTCTCCGGCTTCGAGAAGCTTCCGTTGACGGTGGAGGAGAAGAAGTCGTCGGTGTGGAGGGGAGCGGCGGACGTGGACCGCGCGAACGGATCGGCCCTCCTGCCGTCCGACACGTCGGCGAACGGGTCCTCGATGTTGAACGGGTCCTCGTACCGGTAGTCCTTGAAGGGATCCTCGGTGAAGTCCAGGGTGTTGCGGTCGGTCTGGCGCAACAAAGTGGTGTGAGTGAGGGGTGTGGCGGGGGGAGAGGGTGGCGGGTGGGGATGGGTGTGTACGCACATGTGAGCCGCCGCCGCCGTCCGCTTAGCGCTGCAATGTGGGGACAAGCACACGAGCCGTGGTTAGCATGTTAGTGGACGCGACTACTTGCACCGCGTGCCGCCACGACACACGTCTTCTGGTATGTTAACAATGCAACTTGATTTATTGCACTTTATAAAATATAATTTGAAATTAAAAAATATATTTTCATTGTTTCCTGGCGTCACGTCGTACAAGCGTCGATAAAGTATTTACATAGAAAAGTTATAAAGAAGTTATTATTATAAGAATAAAAGTGAAAGAAGGTAAAGTAATAAAAAAATAAATGAAATGAAAAATATATAAAAGGGATGAGGTGTGGGCCGTGACGTCATATTGGACATCGTTTAGCGTGGGGGTTAGTTTTCCACTACAAGCTGACATTTTCAAATTATTCCACATATCAGTATGCACAACAAGCGCTATATTTTTTTACGAACATTAATATAAAATGAAAATGAACTTTAAATGGTGTATATGTACATGTCTATGATTATATACATATTGATGAAAAATCAAACATCGAGTATATTGACGGTCATACTGTTATGACATTTATTTTCTATTTCATTGTAATAAACAAACTAAATGTTCGAACTCAGTTACTGGAGTTTACAACGTCAAAACAATAAGTATTAAAAAGTTATACACATGTCATATGAAACATTTATCACATACTTAAGTCTATCGAAAAATAAATGAAAATAAAGGCGATTGCTATGAAGTGAATGCAAATTAAACTACATATATAAATATATGTATATGTATAACACAAACTACATTGTTAGCTGCGGCTAAAAACGAGCACAAGACCGGTATAAAGCTTGACTTGAGGCGTTGGGTGAAAATACATATAATGTAAATACTGACATGCTAACCAAAACACGGTGCAAAAACAAAAATTAAACTCGCCTGCCCCTAAAAAGCGCGCTAAGCGAACTGGAATGCAAAAAAATATATCAACAAAATATGTGCGTACATTGGGCTGTCGAAAACCAGTCGTTACTCACTTATACTGACTCAACAACTTACAAATTTCCATAAGGTTTCGACATCAACTGATTTTCGACAACTTCGCAAAGGGAACAGAGCCCCTAGACAAAAATGTAAGCGGTCAGCGTTCCCGCTACACGACATTATAAATGTACGGTAATAACATTAGCTGCAAAAAGGAACTGTGCTGTCACGTCAAACACCTTTTCCGCACCGAATGTCAACACCATACATTTTTAAGATGTCGTATAGCGTGAACGCCAACCGCTAAGACTTTTGTCTATGGCCTCAAATCAACATCAGCTTCTGAAGCGGTTTGTTTACCAGTCGTCGCGTGTACAAGTTGTACTGCCCTCTCATACGTAAAGCTTGTCCGAACGCTACAAATGTAACCCAACGCTTCATACACCGATGTACACTAAAACAACATTCCGATAGCGCAGTGGCTACACACACCGCACACCACGCTTACCTACAGTTACTAAAGTCACTATACACTACAAATTATACTAATCATAGTAATCACGTATATATTTGATCAAAGTATTACGTATGTATATGTAAGTGATCGAGTGAATGACACGACTTGGTACACGATCGGCAAGTGGCCGTGGGGGGGCTTCGGAAGGAACTGATAGATGATTCTAGCTTTCGGGCAATATTACAACACCCGACCTTCGTCGTCAGCTGCTAAATCTTGACTATTTAACATCATTTATAACTCTAAATCAGTACAAAAGCAACAATATAGCTAACAATTTTCTTCAAAATAAAATTGACTTTAGAAACCTTGATAAGCGTGCGAGTACGAGAATGGCATTTGAAACAACAGAGAAAGCAAAAACAACGTAAACAATACATATACATATGTCGGTACAAAAGTTAATTTTATAAAACGCACGTCGTTAATGTGTTACGGCGAAAAACAATTCGTTAACAATTCGCGTATTCAAAATGCCATTCCCGAAATTTTAGACAAAGCAAAAAATCTGACGTGCATTCTAAAATTAAAACGAATCGTACCTAAGTATCCATACGTTATTTTTACTTTCTCTGCAGCGTAGGATTAAACAAAAATAAAGTTAATTTTTAGGATAATATGGGTACTCACGACACGTACATTGTGCGCCTATATCTTGAGCCTATTGCACTGAGCTCTCCGACCCAAACAAATGGTACAGAACACCGGTGGACAACATACGTAATGGTGAATACCCGTATTCCTCTAAAAATATGTATACTTCACCTTCATACAAATTCAAAATCATAAAATCAAGTATATTAGCTAGTTACTGACCCAGCGGGTCGCTTCATGCCGCTACGTTACCGTTAGGAGGGGGGAGGGGAGGGAACAACTGAGACGTAACAAATTATCACAAATAAATCTGAAAATAACTGTTATAACAACACAACATAAACATCGGAACAAACAGTATTCGTGGGGTGTTATCGACTCTGCAAAACACTCACAATGACAAAAATGCGTTTAGTTCAAATCATCATTAACAAAAACCCCTACATGTTTTGTTAATGGCGCACCGGCGCCTGCTATTCTAGCCAAGATATAAAGTATAACAAAGTTATAAATTGCAGAAATTCTTTTTAATGCCTGATTAGCCTCATTTATAATAAAAAAAGATAAATCTACATTCAACAGTGTCAGCGCCGTGCACCTACGACCTACGTGTGAAACGTGAGGTTGACACGTTCACTCTTTAGTTCAGTCAATGACTTGTGTGGTCAAATATACTATCCATCTATTTATTAATGCCAATAATTTATAATCAAAATTACACGGAGAGGAATAAAAAATAACACTTTAGCTATAGACAAAAAAAATAAATTGTATTTGTATTTGTAAGTACCGCTGTATAAGTTAAACGAATAGATTTGTCTGTCGATAGGTTAATGTGTGGAGTGCAGTGACCCACTGACCTTATGCGGCGGCGCGGGGCGGGGCGGCGCGGGGCGCGGCGGCGGCGTCTTGTGCCGCTTGCCGGCGGGCGCGGCGGCGGCGGCGGCGGCGGCGCTCTCCCGCGTGGGCGCATGCAGTACCGCGAACGGGTCCGAGTCCCACGCGCCCTGCGGACGCACGACTGACATATGTACCGGGACCTAATCTATGCAACTAAGTAAACTTGCGAGTGTCTGTTTGTAATATGAAAATCACCTCTTTTTACTACCTACATGCATATATATGTACACACGGTACATATACTAAAACAAGTTTTTAAAATTTTTGTCTGTCTCTTTGTGCCAGGTAATCTCTGGAACAGCTGGACCGATTTTGACGGGTCTTTCGCTGGAAAATAGCCGATGTAATAAGGAGTAACTTAGGCTATTGGGCTTTTTATCTTAGAAATCCCGACGCATTGATTTCGACGCGGCCAATGCCGCGAGCACATACTATCTATAAGTAAAACATGTACACAGCCGAACTGGGAATTAAAGAGGCAACCGAAAAGACGGGTCACCTGATGGTAAGTGATCACCGTCGCGCGTGAGGGCAATTTGTAACACCAAAGCCGCTACCACCGCGTTATCTTAAAAAAAAAAATCTGCCGCGAAGGAAATTTGAACCCGCTGCCCAGGGAACACCGTGCAAATCGTTGCTTCAGAATCGAAAAAACTAAAATGATAATTTAAGCTGTTTTTCCACCTGCTCAATATGCTATGCGCAGTCGATCAATTGAAATGATGTTGCAAAACAATCGATTGAAATATATTATATAACGACACAATTCGACTAGCACCGTGCGGCACTATTGATTGCGATTTACAGTAAAAAAAATTAGAACTGTTTGTGATTGTTTACGGTCCATTGGTAATACAGATCAGAGCTCACAAGGAGGACTGACTGCGTGATTGTCAGTTCTGCACTTATAGATACATAAAACCAGATCTTATAGCAAATATAAGTGCGCGGACTTTGTAAATATTATAGACTAAAATAATATAGATAAACACATACACAAGAGATAACAAAGCAAGGCAACACATATAAAGCTTGTAACGTACACCAATTAAATAAATACGGCACAATTAGTACACGAAAAGCGATCGAAAACAAAAGTCGATCGTTATATAGACGGCTCAATACAACACACATACACCAACGTGGTTATATTTAAACAACATACATATTAAGCGTGTATACCGGAATAAACATTGTTGTGGACTAAAGAAATAAAATTTGAATCGTAAAACAAACGGAGATACCGTAATGAAATTATGTAAGCATGCTACGCTATTATGTATGTATGCAGCCATCGAAATACATGTAAATACATTAGTTAAGACAAGACGTCTGTCGGGTCAGCTAGTTAGTTAAAATAGTAAATATATTTACAGAAAGTGCAAAAACTTATTATTATTATCCTCCCGTCAATGGCGTCGTTATAAAAATAAAGTTCATTAGTACACGTAATATTACATATTATCATACCACAATAAAAATATAATTAGTTAATACATATCCATATAAGCGATACACGATACACAGCCGGTCTAACACACATACACACACACAAATGATAATGAAACAATATGAAGACAAGCGAGGCAGTACTCACGTGGTCGGCGGAGGGCGCGGCGCTGTCTGCGGGCGCGAACGAGTCGCCGGCGAACGGGTCCGCGCTCGCACCGAACGGGTCCGAACCGAAACCGTCCTACGGAACCATGGGGTGTACTACGGACTAACGGGTACGGGGTACGGGGTGAAGCTCTAGGGAACTTGCATTTTAACTAGTTATCAGTGATTGTGCGTAGCTTGAGTTTCATGTTAATGTTACAGTTACAGTTGCGTACAGTGTAATATAGAAATACTCGTAGATACAGAGGTTTTAAGATTAGTTGCGTACGCTATCACTCCTCAGTCTTTAGTAGGTGACTAGACAATCAGAGTATTTTAACTGTCATCAAAGACACTTTTCCTTAATTAAAAGGTCTTCCGAGTTAAACCCGTAACCAAAAGTGTTATAAGGGTCAGGTGAACGTACAAAATGTCTACGAATATAATGTACCATCTGCACGGAACTATAGCCACGTACATACGTCCACGGATTCTAGCATCACAAATTTAACCTGTTGATGATACTTATATTTAAAACTAATGTTTTAATATATTATACTTAACATTTTAATATATTTACACACTAAATTAACTTTGATTTAATAATTACTATTATTTTGTAATTCACTGTAGAAAATCATGCAAGTTCCCTATTTATGGGCTGTAACAGGCCACAGCTTAACTATCAAATTTGTCAGGATTCCTTTTTTTTTAGAAATTTGTAAGTGTTCTAATTTTTTATCGCTGACAAAACGTAAAATTGTCCAGCAGGCGAGAGATAAAATTTCGAAATATCATCATCAAAATTTTCCTAGTGAACTTTTTGTATTACATAATTTAAAGTACGCCAGGGCATGTTTATTGTATAGGGTTGTAGCCTGCGCCCCTCACTAGCTAGTTGGCTACTGCTGTAACGCTGACGCAATGTTTATGTCATCTTTGTAGAAACATACCAAACAGCAATGAATCACTCGATACATTCGTAATCATGATGTAACAAACATAAGCATGATGGAACCGAAATGTAGTCAAAACGATAGGTAAGCCGCCCCACTGAACTAAGCCTAGTCACAAACCCAAAGTCACTACCCAAACTCGATGTAGCACCCATGAGTCTTAATTCCTTTTGAACATGTTTTATAATATATGTCCCAAACTAATGTGACAGGCTTGAACTCGATATGTAACCCTTAGGGGCGCTTTAGGAGAGCCTCTAGGGGTACAGTAGGCCAATGTTTACTATAACTCATGGGTACTACGTAGAACACACAAAAGCACTCGGAAGCCTCTCTCGTGACAAGTTATTGATGGATAATATGTATATTTGGAACCTTTAATTACATTATTAAAGATTCTGACAAAACCCGAACTTTAATGAAGATTGCTGAATAAAGCAGTCTTTCACTCGTTAAATCCCTACAAATAATTGTGGTAACATCATAATTTTATACATTTTTAATACAACGTATACTCATCGTGAATACCAGCCAAGGCCGTTTTATATTTATTGCAATAAACTTAACGTAATTTACATTTTTTGGTCATTTATAATATTCAGGATAGTGGTTATCTTTTTGATAGTAAAATAATCATACTACCCAAGTAGTAGTTTTAAACTGTACGACAGCGAGGTAGTGCGGTAAGTTCATTATATAACTGGTGCTGACCATCAGCATAATTTTTAATATACAAAGATAGTAAAGTACCCGCTACATTAAAATAGTAGAACGCTTGCGACACCAATTTAAAGTTACAATACAAGCAGCGGTACCTGTGCAGGTTGAGTTGGGTGAGTGTGGGGCGCGGAGGGCGCGAACGGGTCGTGTGCGGGCGGGGCGGCGGGGAAGGCGCCGTCCTTGAACGGGTCCGACGTGAACCCGCCCGACCCGTTCATCGTGCTGAAGTCTGCGCTCGGGCCGAACGAGTCGTCATCCTGAACAACGAACAAGTCACTATTTAATCATTCACCACTTTTAATGCTGAAATGTTTACTACAAATCATTTATGTGGTAAAAAATAACATTTATTAATCACCAGTACTCTTACAACCTTTAATAAATTCAAGTAATTGTTACAGTTAAAACCCGTTCTTAGATAAAACGCGTTTTTCCGAGTTAAAACTAGTTTTTACTAAATGCCTTTGTGAAAACTAGAAATACCTAGTCAAAACTACAATTTACCACTGATATATTTGATTTTTAGATAAAACTAGTTATAACTTCGAGCTTTAGTTAAAACTAGCACTAGGTACGCTAATTTGGAATTGAAAACAAGATATAGTTTTAAAAATATTTATTAAA
>DWPQ01000697.1:0-14849 GCA_018251795.1 Perichares adela | reverse complement strand
GTTAATAGCTAACAAATAAGCAGACGGGCAGATGCATCACCACAACAACAAAGGCATCACTGATGCGTTGTCAGCGAAAGATACGCTTATTACTGGCTCTCGGATACAGTATCCGAAACAAATCGAGATAATTTCACGGTTGATTCTATAAACAAGGTAGCAGGCCAATTAGGACGCCAGGTAGGTCAAAAGCTATAACATAAAAAGGTTTTTTGTGTCATCATTTAACGGAAGAAGAAATGTTTGATTATTAAATCTTTGAAATTTTCCTCATGCATTTTGACCTACTATGCATTTGGTGTTGAATTGGCAACAACCCACAGGACTGTTCGGCTGTACCATTTCAAAACCAAGTAAGGGACGTTTTTTATTGCATGTCGTTTTATTGCATAATCCTACTAATCTACAGTAGATTTTTGTAAAAAAAATCCAATACTTTAGTTTTGAAATGGGACAACCGTGTTGACTTGTGACATATAATTGTATTGCAGAAAAGATATCGTTATGAATGTGTTCCAGAAAAGTTTGTCCACTCGGACGAGAAGACGAACCCCGGCCACGTGATAGCGGCGCGGTCGGGCGGCAAGTACCCACCGAACACTAGCATTAAGATCTTAGTACACAACGCGCACTCCGACGAACCCATCACCTTCACATCCGACGGTGAGTGTGTATATAACACCAGTACTCGCCTCGGAGCTCTTACACATAAATATTAATGGTTAGCGTTCGCGCTATACGACAACATAAAATGTATAGTAATGACATTCGCTACGGAAACCAACTACTTATTGTCGGGTCACTGATTAGCTTTTAGATCATACTGATCAAGCATGCGTAGAATCATTCCATTTTGATGGTAAAATTGACTTCGGTCAGTTTGTCTTAGGACAAATGGTGAATTGAAAAAGATAGGTGACGTGTAATTTCTTTTAATGCAGATCAATGATTACGTTACGTTTTTGTTTCATTTTCATGTAGTGGAGTCAACAGTAGAGCATGTGATACTGACAGTGGTGTGCTCGCTGGATGAAGACATTCGTGATGACATGTCGGGATACATGTTGCGGGTAAGATTATACATACATACTGCAGTGACAAAGAATAGTCCTTACTAATAATTATTTTGTCACAGATTGTCTTTTAGATCATACTGATCACTCATGCATAAAATCATTTCATTTTGATGTTATAATTTACTTAAGATAAATGGTGATTAAAAAATAGAATACAAATTGGTGACGTCTACAATATACACTAAGTCGATATAGTGTTCTGTGTTATATAATAACTCGTTAGTAAACACTTTATAATAGTGCTAGCGGACTTGGCAAGCGTCGTTTTGCCATAAAAAATATAGTATTAAAATTTTGAATTGGTTGGAGAAGTTGGAGAAGGTTGAAAATTAAAGGTTGTATGAACTTTTTAACGATATTCCTTAATAAAATATATTCAAAAAATAAAAAAAAGCAATGTTTGACGTGACTCTTGTCACTTAGGGATATGAAAAAAAGTTTACAACCTATTCTCAGACCTATCGAATATACATTTATAAAAATCGGTGAACTCGTTTCACAGGAATATGGCAACTAACAATGTGACATAAGAATTTAGTATATATGATCCGTTTCTGAGATTAGCGTGCACAAACTCACAGCCAGACAAACGGACAAACAGACTTTTTTTTTTTTAAACCATTGTTTTGGGTTTTATTTCGTTGATAAAGGTTCTAATTTTTTTTTTTTTCAAATATCCTTAATGTACAGACAGCGATCGGTTACAATTTTATTACATGTATAGATAAAGATATAGACAGATAAATAAATCGTTCAGGTATGGGGCGCCAAAGAGTACCTGACGCCGGGCAGCTCGCTGAGCGAGTACGACTACATCCGCGAGTGCGTGCGGCTCGAGAAGGACGTGCGGCTGTACCTGCACGAGGGTAGAGATGACTCGTTGGCGCGCACGGACCGGGACGACGCCAGGGACGCACATCTCACATTGGACGATCTGATTCCAACGCACGCCACGCCCTCGCTCTCTTTTGACAATTTATCCATCATGTTAGGTGAGTTTTTTTTCATTTTATAGTTAACACTTGCCGTCTATCGGCTCTGTCACTGAATTACTGTATAATGTGTAATATTTATTAACCGAAAACTACAAACTGTAAAATATACAGTATCGAAAAATTATACTTTTTGTATTACTGATTTTCAGTGCAGAACGTTTTCTACTTAATAATTATTGGCTATATTAGATATTGAACTGTATATTATAAATAATTATAATTATAGCTTAAGTGAATTTAGGACAGTAATGAGACATTTTACAACGCGATGTGTTTTTTTTTTTAAGTATTGAAGTAAGTTAATTAATTAATCTATAGAAACACTGGAAGGAGAGCTATCCCGCGCAGTGGGCGTGGTCGGCGGTGAAGGCACGTGCTCGCCAATGGCAGTGATACAAGCGGTGAAGGCCATTTGCGCGCTCGCGGGCGGAGTGGAAACCTTACACGTTACACGCACCTTAAATGCATTTGCTCAGGCCTGTACTGCCCAGGTAAGATGTTTTTATTTTATGTGAATTTATACCCCCAGATTATTTTTATTGCCTTGCGTCACATTAATAAAACAAATTAAAAGGCAATTTATACTTTTTATCACGTAAATCCTGTACAATCCTTTAGTGATTAGAACCTAATTTCTTTTTAGCTTTGGCTTGATTGGTCCTGTTAAGTTTCCTATTGTCTGCCTGTGCATTGCGATACCTTGGAAATTTAATTATATCTTCCATTCTGTAAGCCTTTTCGTTCACATACTACCTGTCGCTCATATCTTTAAATTTCCTTATGCCTGTTCACATGGTTTTTAGAACAAAATTGCTGATGAGCTTTAGCCTTAACATCGCTTGCGTTGTAGAGCTAAATTCTAATCATCGATTGCAATCGAATCGCCTAAATACACGATTTTATCTAAATTTTTGGTACAAATCAGTGTACGGGTGCGGTCCGACCGGAGATCCAATCGGAGAGCGGTCCGTACTGCGCGGTGTCGCTGCGCGCCGCCAACGTGCGCGAGTCGCTCGCTCAGCAGTGCGGGCGCGTGCGCGACGCCGTGCGGTCGCTGCTCGCACTGCACGCACGCACGCGCCTCCTCGACTTCTACCTACCCGACGCGCCAAACATCGCTTCGGACCCCTCTAGTGAGTACAGTTATTGCTCTATATTTATTGCGCTCTATTTATTTACCCGTAGTAGCAGGTTATTAACACAAGGACATATCGTGGAACCTCCGTGTGATTACCGTCCATTCGTATTTTACGCGGGTTCGCCTACTTAGCTGCACCCGCCTGACGGGAAAATAGCAATATTGAAGTGTCGATAGAAATGGCTTATAGAGGCGTTGCATCGAATAAAATTGACTTACATCGACATTAAAACTGTTGATTGAATAGCTACTTCATAGTTACGTTAAGATATAAAGAAATTGTATCTCAAGACCTGTAGGATTCTACTTGATATGCCCCTACAAAATAGACTACGTCGTAGTATCTTAACAGTATTAACCAAGTTCGCTCGCATTGAATACATGCCTGTCGCCTTGCTCGAAAACTTCACGTCGGGTTCAAAAGACACCGATTTTTCGTGTTTATAACCAAAGCACCAGAGTCCTTGTCTTTTGCGCTCGCTGTGGAGACTAACATCGGAAATTCATGGATGTTTGTAAGTTCAGTAATAATTTATATGTAGCTAGATTGCATACATTAATTTTATTCAAGTTTTTGCTGTAGTTTGGTGGCTTAAGATACTTTTATTTTCACATGACTTAAGAATCACTGTCATCATAGTAAAGCAATTTTTGTTTAATTCCTGGACTCGATCTTGTTGTAGTAAATAAGGTTACGACATAGTCTAGCACGCCGGCCACGACCATATTTATAGATTTCATATATAGCTGTCATAGGTTATTGAGGTCGTTGCAGACAACCCTCCGATATCCAGAATATTTAATTCTTCAGTAATAAATATTTTTATGCCTTAACTAACTAACTTAATATAACTACTTGTTAATGGTGAAATATTAATCATTTACCATATAATAAGATTTATTTCGTCAATACACTTATGCACTTCTAATGTTTCTGAAACTACAGTTTGTATAATTATTGTGCATCATCAAATAAAAATTATGTTTTTAATGTAATTATTTTTTGCATGTATTGGTCTGCTGTAACAGCTACATTCACACACACATTAATTTAATCCATTTAACTGTTTTGTTTTAAAACTGCACATTAAAAAACAATTTTTACCGGCTTAAACAATGGTTTAATTCATCGTTATATTTTATGAGTATTGTTCCAAATGTAATTTTAGTATTTTTTTTATTTGAACATAACAAGTGTAATAATACTAGATAGGCTGTATATCGCAGTGTAACTTGTATATTACAGAAGCTATAGCAGCGCACACGGTGTCCGAGACCACCCTGTTCTGTATCGAGGCAGTACACTGCCTGCCGCTGTGCTGGACTCACGACGAGTACTTGTTCCATGCCCAGGTCTACTATGGAACTAGACCTTTAAAGACATTGAGATTCACACATTCCTCCAAGATTGAGAGTGCAGGATTTTATCCCAGGATCATATTTGATACTTGGTATGTATCTTGAATTCAATATATTTTTTATGTAGCTTCCATTAATGTGTTTGTTAGTATGAAATATAAATTGTCGCATAAATGTCTGCCATGGTCGGGAATCAAACTCAACCACTATGCAATGAAGACGTCATTAGATTATATTTAAGACACTATAATTTTGTTGAGATTGACGATTGTGGTAATTTGCAATATATTGAGTTAAAAAATGAGGGTATTTATCAAGTTACTTAATATGATTACTATCACAACGTCTGCTGTACTTGGCTCCATTCTTACACAGAGTTTCAGGTCATAGTTTCACTACGCTGAGTAAGGAGTATTGATTGGATTTCATAGGCTTCACACGATGTTTTTTATTTACGTTATGGTTATTTTCTAATATGCACATAACTTATGACCAATGTTTGAGGTATTCAAAACTTGCATATAGGCCCAGCTTGAAGTTGATAAACGTTTAAATCGTTGGACAATAGTTAAAATGGACAATATAATTGTTTGTTTAACAGGATAAACTTGGAAGACCTCCCAGTGAGCACGTTGCCGCGCGAGTCTCGGCTCGTGTTCACGTTGTACGGGCGCACGCTGCGCACGGTCGACACGCAGCATCAGAACGAGATCAGTCTGCAGAACAACAACGAGACGGAGGACAAGGGCGACGTGCAGTACGAGCAGGTGGAGCTCGGCTGGGCCGCGCTACAGCTGTTCGACTTCGACTGGTGACGTATCCACGTCTACATATTACATCACACACATACACTAAAATTCATAGACTACAAATCATAGTTTTGTTCATTTCTGATGGACATTTTCTACGTGGACAGAGAGGCGAGCGTTGAATGCTCAGCCAGAGAAGAACTTAAACTGGCGCGGAGAGGAAACCTCTTCGGAAAATCGAGACTGTAATCATAGAGTTATTACACATAGAGCAGGGTAGCCATAGATAGGCCTGTGAGGGCATGTGTCTAACAAATAATATAAGAGGGAAGATTATAAACCCATACTACTCTTTGTCTAATACGCAATAAGAAAAGAGAGATAGATACGCAACCCTATTTGCTTAGTCTTTTTTTTTCAATAGACACATTTTTGGCTGGCTCCCCTACTCCATGTGTAATAACTCTATGTTTGCAAATACGAAAACGTTTAAATAGAGGAATCTTACATGACACATATTAAAATACGGTTAATTCTAGGAGTGTGGTACTTACCAAGGCACCCTACATCATGCACGAGGGCTGTGGTTTTTAAAAAGATGATACAGAGGTTAATAACTTTATAGAATGGATCTGCCTTTGTGCCGTCCCTTATTCCGTAAGACAGAACAGGTTGCTTGTCAGATAAAGTTGATTGAGAATTTTAAGTTTTGTGATGGTCGTACAAGCGTTGCATAATAGATAATTACTTTCAGTATGATGGCGTCAGGACAGTACGTGTTGCCGCTGTGGCCGGCGTGCTGCGACCGCAGGATCGGTCCCGCGCCGTACCTCATGCACACGCCGCCAGCGCCTTACCCGGTCGTCAACGTTGGTAAGTAAACGTTACATCCATCATTGAGCTCAACTGTGTTCTATACGGCTGCCATAAGGTATTCCACCGTGAGCGGCCATCTCACCATGACATTCTACACAAGACGACGTCCCAAGTCCAGAGCCCCTAGACAAAAAAAATTGCGGTAACCGTTAACGCTCACGCTATTTTAAAAATGTATGGTAATGACAGTCCCTGCGGAAAGATTTTTGGCATGACAGCACATCATCTTTCCGCTATGGTTACCGCTAAGGTTTTTGTCTAGGGGCTCAGGTTCGAATTCCAAAGGTGCCCTTAGGACCCTCACTACCCCTATTTTTCGACGAGGATTCACTCTTTAGTTAGTTTAAGTTTTCTCTGGCTGAGCATTCCACGCTCGCCTCTCTGTCCGCGTGAAGCTGTAAAGGCCGCTAGGGCCGACAGCTGAATGTCCATCAGAAACAAGTAAACATTCAGCTCAATGGCTTGATTGAGCTCAATGGTTGGCTTAGACTTAAAGTATAGTGGAAATTTCAAATCCAATCCATTTAATCTTATCATTACAGTGTTCTTGATTAACCCTTTAAAAAGGAAAACGTAACGAACCAACGAAAAGTATTTGGAAAAACCAATTTCGAGTATATTTATTTCATTTCATTCCAACGTGTCGAAGCCAATATGTATAAGTAAATTCATTTGAGCTGCATACAAATCCAAACGAATAAATCTAAAACAGGAAACGTATGTTTCCAGAGATTCCAGCGTACAACCGCACTGGAGTGAAATGGACGGACGGTGACGGTGAGAAACAGAAAACGCTGACTCACGAAGATCTGCCCACGTTCGACTCCCTGGACGGGCACACGCAGTCGCAGTTGTTGCTTCTTATCGAACAGGGCGCTTATCAGAGAATGCCTACCGAATGTAGAGAGGTAAAAATTGTTACAGAATTATTTCTCTTCGAAGCTTTTCTATTGTAAGCATTGAGTACCGGCTGCAACATATAGTACTCACAAATCCTAATAATGGTCAAAGGAGTAACATATGTAACATAACAATCCATAACTGTTTCTGCTGGGCTCGGTTCTCGAGAGCATTACGGAGAACTCTCAGCTGTGCACGTTTCCTAACGATGTTTTCCTTCACCGAAGAAGGTGATGATTCATTTCTAATACGCACGTAACTTAGAAAGTTATTGGTGCGTGCCGGAGTTGATCTCATGACTTTATGTTCGGGAGACCAACGCTCAAACTACTAGGCTATCACTGCAAAGAAGAAATAAATTAATGAATTAACTTTTTTTGAAGCTTGTTTAACTAATAATATTATTGTATAAAATCGCTCGTAACAGGTAATGTGGGAGAAGCGTCAGTACCTCGTGGAGTTGGCGGGCGCGCTGCCGCTAGTGCTGCTCGCGGCCACCAACTGGTACGGCGAGCAGCGCGCGCAGCTCGTGGCGCTCGTCAAGCTCTGGGAGAAGCCCTCGCCGCTCAACTCCATGCACCTTCTGCTGCCTTGGTAACTGTCGATTTCTTATCCACTGCACGGTCTTAATAATTATCTTCTGCTCTCACTGGTAGCGTTCCGGGGTCTACAAAATAATATGAATAGATTGCATTGGATGGGATTCAAAATCTCAAAGTAAGGCTGATATCTATAAAGCGTACTTACCTCAACCGACAATTTCAGGCTAAGACAGTTTTCGTTTTTGTAAACATGACTTTCGCTCAAGTTGAGGTTCAGCGGAGCGTATCTCTAGTATATACATTTAGTGACTTACGAAAGTGTTGTCCACGCTGCAGGCACAAGTCTAAGATAGATCTAAGCGCGCTTTTAATTAATAGATTTCACCCTCAATGCCGCTAGCGCCAGCAGTAAGTTCTAGTGATGACATAAAATAAAGTTCTAGTGATGACATAAAATAATTATCATTGTCAGTGTGTGTTTGTAATTATACTGAGTATTTTATCTTCATTACACACGCAGTTTCCCCGACGCGGAAGTGCGGGAGATAGCTGCGAAACTATTGGACGGGTTGAGCGACGACGAGCTGATCCGTGTGTTGCCGCAGCTCGCGCAGGCGCTGCGACACGAGACGTACGAGTCTAGTCCTCTAGCAGGTAATGCATCAAGTAATCGTACTGCTGTATCATAATCTATACTACTTAATGAAATTGGAGTGTCTGTTTGTAATATAAAAAACCGGTTTTTACTAAATAAATATTATTATGTATGTACTAGCTGACCCCGTCAACGTTGTTTCGCCATATAATTGTTGGAAAAAAATAGGGGTTAGTGATAGAAAGGTGAAAATTGGGGGTTGTATGAATTTTTTGGTGCTTTTGGTGGTTGCAAGTGTTCTCTATGACATTTTTTTATTACCTTCTCTCAAGTCCGCTCACGGCATTGACTTTATGAACGATGTAATAGTTTGAAGTGTGAGTAGTGTTTGTAAAGTAACGTATTTAATATGTGTTTTACAGAACTGCTATTGTCGCGTGCGTTGTCCGCGCCGGCAGTTGCCCACCGATTGTTTTGGTTGCTAGTCCACTCCTTACCAAATGTGCCGCAGGTATGTATTTACTAAATACATTTTGTTCTAAAACGCTACTTGGGCGTGAGTCTAAGACTCTAAAAATGCCTGAATATTGTTACAGTTTTCGTACTGTTCAACTATATGTAGTATATCGTTATGTCAACTTATGGAACTTAATGGAAGACAACAAGAGCTATTTACCGCACGAAAGCGATGAAACCTCTCATTAGGACAGATCAAGAGATTATAGACCTTGTCAGTTGTATCACAGAGTCTGTACATTGATGACCCTACCAAAGCCATGCTTGTCTACCAGATTTGCGGTTGTGTGTTCATTCTGAGCCCGTAATTTAATACGAGCACCAATAAATATTTTTTATTTGAATGTATTCCGTGTTCACAGGCCCCAAGTCAAGAATTCCTAGGTATAACCCTCGAAGAGAACGCCGGCGAATGCTGCGAGCCCGATGCGTCCATGACGGCCACGTGGCGCTACCGACTGATGTTGCGGGCGTTGCTCGCCATCTGCGGCGAGAATCTCACCTCTACACTAGTCCGACAACAGCTGCTCGTCAAGGTATTATTGTATTTACTTAATACATTCTTTTGCGGCTAGCTGATTCTTTGATTTGGCTAACATTCTCGAGTGTAAAATTGTACAAGTTGATATAATTCTCCAATAATTTCTAATACGGTCTGAAGTTTTCTCAAACAGGGGTAATAGCTATAATTTGATATTTCGACACGATTCATGTCGCTGATCAGAGTGTACTAGAAATTTGTCGAGAACTCTTCGTGACTACAGATCAATATTTTTTGTGTACAAAGTCATCAAACAAGCAGATGGGCCGTCTGATGGTAAGTGATCAGTTACAATCCAGCGCGTTTATAGGCTAATGACATTAAAATAAAATCTGCACGTGCGTGGAGTTTGATATCTCTCAGATCAATGTTAATAAACTGGCGAGCAATATGTGATGGTAAAGCTGTGTGCGTCGTTGACAGAGCGTGTCCGAAGTGGCGCTATCAGTGAAGAGCGCGAAGGAAGGCGGCCGCAGCCGCGCGCTGTGTGCGGGCGGCGAACGTCTGGCGGCGCTACTGCGTGCGCGGCCCGCCGCCCTGCCGCTCGCACTGCACAGATACGTGCACGACGTCGACGTCAAGTACGTATATTGCGGTACTACTTTTTAGTAGCTATTTTTTATTTGACAGATAAAGAATAATATCAGTCTGTAACGAATATAATACGAGGAAAATGGCATTATATGCCATTCATCAATGCACTTTACTCTATATATGTATTTAGGATACTTTTTTGTTAATTGTTTCATACTTCATTTGATGATTAATTTTTATGTAACGACTTAATAAACGACCCCTAGCCTGTATTGTGACTAAAATGTATACTAAAAGATGATCCCACTTTAAAAGTAAAATAGTGTTTTTATTTCACCAGGTCTTGCATGTTTTTCGCGTCGAATACGTTACCTTTGAAAATAAACTTCATTGGTGTCGACAACGCTGTCATACCTGCCATGTTTAAGGTAAGTTGACATATGGAAAAATATTACGGTAGTAATATTTTGATTGTAATAGATAATTTAAATATTGGGTTTTTTTATTTCAAATTCGTTACATTTATTCATCTGCGTAGTTATTACCGAAGTGGTAATGTAATTAGTAAGGTACGGTAAGGTAAAGTAAGGTAAGGTAAGGTAAAGTAAGGTAAGGTAAGGTAAAGTAAGGTAAGGTAAGGTAAAGTAATTAAATTAGTTTTGTACTGAATTATAGTTATTTAACCTAAAGACAAAAGAATAACGGAAAAACAAAACATTCATCAATACGTACATAATTTGTCATTAATAATCTATTGATATATATTATTATTTTATTTTTTTACATTTATTGATTTATTATACAGGTGGGCGATGATCTTCGACAAGATTCGTTGGTACTACAAGTGATCAAGGTGATGGACAGTTTATGGCTTAACGCTGGACTCGACTTGCGGATGGTAACATTCCAAGCGTTACCGACCAGCAACAAGCGAGGTAATGTCTTATAAATGTACTGTTTACACCAATGTTCAATCCTCTAGGTTATCAACGATTTCAGGGGTGAGCCCATTGAGCGTTTGTCCAGGAAAAGCACCGGTGCATTCATTAGAGTTTCCAGACCTTCTTCAGTTGTGACGGATGGATGCCGAACAGGTTTTAGTGGGTGGAAATCCTACATAACCAAAACCTTTCCACTGAAAGGTCAGATATCTTAAGAGGAGATGTTCCCCCGATACCAAAACGCATTTGAATAAAGCGGAATGATATAGATGTTTGACTGCAGTATTTTTTATAAGACTTCATTGTGTTACGTTTTAGGTGAATAAAAAATATTTTTATTTCTTTGTATTTCAGATATCGTATCATAACAAAGTCCACAAAACCCTCATTGTGAGAGGAGACCCGAGCCCAGCAGTGGGACAATTATGGGTTGTGATGATGACAATAACAAAACGTATATGTTACAGGTATGATAGAAATAGTATCAGAAGCGGAAACTCTGAGGGCAATACAGACGGAGTGGGGCCTGACCGGGTCGTTTAAAGACAAGCCCATAGCGGAGTGGCTCGCCAAGCACAACCCCTCCGAGCTGGAGTACCAGCGGGCCAGGGATAACTTTAACGGTTGGTCATACATACTTTAATACTCTTTGTGTGTGCGTGCGTGAGTCCGTACGTCCGTGTTATTTGTAAGAGCTTAATTAACCCGTCTGCAATACCCAAAAGGTGTTATAGAAGTGTTGGTGGCCAAGAAGGAAGCTAGAAAGGTAATAGCTAGGTAAATGAGAAACTCACGAGGAGATTGAATGGGTATGGTATTTGGATTTACCTTGTTTGTATATAGTGCAAAGGAGGGTGTAGGACAAGTTGGCTTGGATTGGAAGAAGGTCTGCGAGCGTAATAGTAAGTTGTACTAAATTATTTATGTGTTTGTTATCTTGTTTTACATAGCAGTTGTAAATCATTGTAAGTTGAGCAACAATGGGGTTAGTGTGTATGTGTGAAAAAATTACCAAAAATACAATTGTATTTGCGTGATACAGCATCGTGTGCGGGGTACAGCGTGGCCACGTACCTGCTGGGTATCTGCGACCGGCACAACGACAACATCATGCTGAAGACGTCCGGACATCTGTTCCACATCGACTTCGGCAAGTTCCTCGGGGACGCGCAGATGTTTGGCAACTTTAAAAGGTAACACGCTTAATAGATAACTTGATAGATAGCTATCAGGTTGAGTCGTGTTGCACAACATACACGTTTAAACGATTAAAATAAACACTTATACGCTCAGATCAACACAAAAAAATAATTTGTTATGTCTCCATGACAACCGTAACAAAATATGTAGAATAAGTTTGTAATGTATCATTGGACGAGTTCACGTCACCTCCATCACAGGAGTCCCTTAAACGGGCCATGCGTTTATAAGTATTTGATTATTTTTTTCATCAGTAATGCATATGATATGTGTTGATGTCAGGGATCGAGCGCCGTTTGTATTGACGCACGATATGGCGTACGTGATCAACGGCGGCGAGCGGCCCACGCAGCGGTTCCAGCACTTCGTGGAGCTGTGCTGTATGGCGTTCAACATCGTGCGCGCACACCACGACCACATCCTCGACCTGTTCGCACTGGTATACACACGTGCACGCACAGACACACGCGAAAAATAACCGCACTCTCAATTTCACCTTTGAATACCTATTTACACTCGATAGGCTTACAATTTTTTTTAAAGGCATTTAAAAGACATGACGAAAGGCTACGAATTGCATGATTGTTACAAAGACGATAATGTGGACATGAGCCTAATACTTCATAATTAGTTTTTTTGCTAAGAGTTAGAAATTTTTGTTTCGGAGGCTTTTTTTCCGATCTCCTCGACAATTTTATAAGCAACTTGATATAAAAGTGTTTGAAACCTACAATCTGAATGATAATTGCGTTATCATTGTCAGTGTTTTCCCTGTTTAACGTCAGTAATGTGATGGTTACGTAGATGGCGATGTCGGGCGTGCCCGGCGTGACGAGCGCGGCCGTTAGCTACGTGCGCGCCGCACTGTTGCCGGCCGCTACCAACGCGGAGGCGGCTGCCGCATTTGCGAGACTTATACACTCCTCGCTGAAGAGCAAGTAAGTAACTAACGATTCAAATATTTGAAAAAACAATGCCGACTCTGGAGCCCATTTAGTATTGACGCTGCTTAGCAACCAAGAGCTACAACCCGTAACCTAATATTTGACTCGCCTTCCGCATCAGGAGAGTTTAAAGCCATAACCCATTTCGCGGGTCTGTCCTTATCGAATTCCACATTTATGTCACAAATAAATGTTTGTTTTCGAATCATGTGTGATTGCTATCGCATCTGTGTATGTCCCTGTCACCCGAAAAACAGAGCCCCTAGACAAAAATCTTAGCGGAAACAGTTAACGCTCACGCTATTTTAAAAATGTATGGAAATGACATTGGCTGCGGAAAGGTTATGTGCTGTCACGCCAAAAACCTTTCCGCAGGGACCGCAAGGTTACCTAAGTACATGTACTAGGTATATATACTTAATCTATATACTCGTGCGATTCCCTTTATTGGGGGCTTGTGGCTTATTTACCAAAACTTGCTGACTAAATTACGACCGCTGCTCCCGTTTCAATAGATATTCATTCCCTGCTCTAAGGGTTCCAAGTTTTCTTTGTGCGTTTTTGGATTATACTCGTCGTTCAACAAATTGGGGTTGGCATTTCTTTCGTCGAGCCTTTCGTGATTTTATTCGGCATGTATTTGATAAACATTTCATATTAATAACGATACATGATTGTAACAATGATTGTTATTACTACTGACATTTGATTATTTATTTTTCACGAGTACTCACGATATTATTATTTTATAACGACTATAATTATATTGGTTCTAGTAAAAAACTTTGATAACACAGTGGTTTATCGTCGTCACAGATGAGTTGTTGGTATTTTTAATGCCACTTCATAAAAAAATTAAAAGTTTTGTCCAAAAAAGAAAATGTTTGGACCACCTTTATCATTTAGGGGTATGATAAACACATACAATCCTACTTGATGAATCACTCTATCTATTGCTGAGAACTGCATTAAAGTCAATTAAATAGTTTTATAGATCTAAAGTTCACAGATAGGGGTAGCAACTTCATTTTAGAGTATGTAAAGATGTGCGTGTTAGAAATTATTTTGTAAAGGAAATCATTGTCAACACAAACAGGAAACCTTAGCTGAGAATTCTTCATAATGTTCTCGAATGTGTTGAGTCTACCAAACTACACTTGGCCTGTGTAATATTTTTTTATTTTTGAACTTCATACCGCCTTCTGATAGGAATGAGGGAATTGATTAGCAATGACTTCTAAGGGAAAATAAAATTGTTATTTTTATCATATTCCTAGCATTAGTTCCATATTTATTCACCTTTTAAACCTTCCCTGGCCTTCCAAAAATAATTCAAAACCAAAGTTAGCCAAATCGGTCCATCCGTTCTCGAGTTTTAGCGAGACAAACGAACAGAAATTAATTTTTATATATATCGATTTAAGACAAGTGAGTGCTTCACTACGATCCCATCTGATGGTAAATGGTGATGTACTCTAAGATGGTGAAACGCACTACCTCAGTGTAAGTCTTTTCACTCTTCCCTTGAAAACACTCCCGTACCGTACCGTAATATACCGTATCCCTTAAAGCCTCTAAATGTAAGAAGTGAAAACGGTAGGACAATTATGGAATGATATATTGGTACCTTACTGTCCTTTACATCCCTTTTAGACAAAGTACCCCATCTTCAACTATAAGGTTGATTTTCCAACGATGCCAAGATTAAATCGCAAAGTAAAATATAACATGACTAAAACGAAATATCATCATCTATATCGTAAAGAGCATTAATGAGTGTCATTCAATATTCTGTCGTATTATATTTTTGTTGGACCGTTTTTAATCTGACGATCGAAAAACCGGATCTTGAATATAAATGGTAGGTAAATGTATAGGAATAGATATAACTATATGTAAATAGATATTAATCTGCGCTTAAATTTTGAATTGGAACTCTCAGA
>DWPQ01000696.1:0-14851 GCA_018251795.1 Perichares adela | reverse complement strand
CGCCTCTCTGTCCGCGTGAAGCTGTAAAGGCCGCTAGGGCCAACAGCAAAATGTCCATCAGAAACAAACAACAAACATGTAACTGTATCGAGTACTGACTCGATAGCCGACAAATGAGCAGACCGGCCACCTTATTCACCTTAGCAGTCAGTAATATCACATTCATAATAGGTAAGTAAGTATTAATAATATTTTTTAACTACATTAAATAACATTGTAGAAGAGCGAAAAGTGGGCTAAGCTCGATTTGGTTTATTGCGTGACATTTAAATCCACAGAGGATTAAAAGAACATTGCATTAGATGTTCCTACATTATCTGTAATATCTGTGGTATGTCTGTACATTTTATCACAATGTAATCACCTTATCATCATTATAATATACAGTATTTCAATAAACATATCCCGAAATCAAAAGACAAAAGTTTTACGCAAACTTCAAGAAACAAAGAGAACTCAAAGAAAGTTACTCGGATAAGCGGGAAAGGAGACGGAATGGGAACTCACAACTTTGACGTTCTGGACGAACCAAGTTCGGTACTTGCTAATTTGCAGTATAAATTTGTTTAACGTCTCAACTTTTTAACAGTAATTACATGGCAAAGTTCAAGATAGATTGAAGTACTTTATAACTCAGACAACGAGACAGAGTTTGATGAGAAATTATAATAATTATAGCTCCCTTTACATTACATAGAACCAAGGTTATAATTAACTGTAACACGACATATTCAATACTATTTATGTTGAAATATTTTTTATTCTAGTGAGCGTAAACCAAATTATTCAATAACGAACAAAAAGCGGTTACTGTAAAATAATTATGGAAATTTATGTATAACCGGTTAAACGTGTAACCGAGCGAATTAATTGCTTTCTCAGTAATGTCGAGTACTCGTTTAATATCAACAGATACATTTATAGCGCGTATTATATGAGCTGTAAATGATAGCATCTGGCTTATATTATTTGTTAATAAATCGGCCAGTACACCCGATGTAGCTAGTAAAATACAAAGTAGTTATCATAATACATTCAGTTCATAACGATAACAAATTTTCTCATAAAAAAGTTTTGAAAGATAAACGAAACTTCAATACAGCTCGTCCTCAAAGGAGAGATGAAAGAAAAACAATAATGTGTTTCAATAACGCAAAACAACAAAGTTTGTTTAGCGAAGTTAGTGAAGGGGTGAAACTGGGGGATGTCGGGGTGATGCGAAGGGAGGGGGTGGCCGGGGAGACGGGAGACGTCGTCACCTGCCGCCGAGGGGAGACATCAATTGATACACTGTGATGTTCAGCATTAATATACATCGCGGCTCAAGGGAGCTCGCACAAACAGGTAAATGGTAATTGCGAAATAACATAGTAAACTCAATAAAGTTATTATTGGTTTATATACCTTACATTTATAAGAAATATTTTCATGTATTACTTTTAATATGTGACCCCTATACAATGTCACAATATACAAGGATTTCTTTCAATGTGACATGTTAATGAGACAGCATAAATAAATTCAATATATGAGAAACATTTAACCGTTTGCAATTTTCACTTGTAGTCAAGTTCATTGTTTGTAAATGAAAAGATAAAACTTATTGGTATCTAAATATTAGTATCGCCGTAAATAAAAAAAAATGTTTAAAGTCACGTCGATTTGCACTTGATCGAATATCTTTTTTGTAATAGAAATAATTGTATAAACAATTACAAAAACCCTCTAATCTTATCTTAATCCAGTTCAATAATCGAAAACAGAACGATCGACAAACAAAAAAGTTGTAATGTTTAAAAACAGACTGAAATATGAAGGTGTTAATAATAGAAAACCTTATAAAGATGTAAGAAGTAGACAAATGGCAAAACAACATTCACGGATAGATTCTCATTCGTATCGGCTCTTGACACTGACTTGCTTTGCGATAAACGTACAGGTGGCATGTTCCCAACATGTCCATATAAATTGAACTTCGCAACCGGGTTGGATGCCACCGCGTTCTGCAACCAAACAGGTTCCCCAGAACTTCCCGCTTTGGAATTATCTCGAGAATACCGTACAGTTATCCCACTCGACTCTAAAGCCCATCTACGTAGTTTACTAGCCATTTCCTTAATTATAAATGCGCAATTTTATAAGGCAATAACTATGCTGGTAAACATCTTACAAAAGGCAACTAGAAGGTGTAATTTATTGAACACGTGTGAAACTTGGTAGCGTCGAATTATTTATGAGGATGTTTGGTCGGTTAGCGTCGAGGCATCAAGTTTATCCGCCATTACGAGGAAGTGGTAAAATGAAGAGCTAATATTTCATTGTGGTTCACGTTCTGGTTGACTTCATATCATTG
Organism: Perichares adela; assembly: GCA_018251795.1. Taxonomy (NCBI): domain Eukaryota; kingdom Metazoa; phylum Arthropoda; class Insecta; order Lepidoptera; family Hesperiidae; genus Perichares; species Perichares adela. Next base: position 12,498 of record DWPQ01000696.1, on the reverse strand, counting down.
TCAGGTGATGGTAAATACTTCATTTGAATAAATAATTATAGTTCCAATAAAACTCTCATATTACTTATGTTAGGTGATGATTTTAAATACATCATCACAAACCATAGGCCGCATTTGTATTGAGCCCGGGTCTTCTCTCAGATTCGTAGTTAGCGCACCACGCTGGCCAGATAATAGAACAATGGCTGATTTGCGTCAAATAGTCATAAAAATAAATACCATTAGTATTTACTAAGTAACTGAATTTGCAGTATTTTTATTACAGTTTTTACGCTCACGAGGTCACGAGAACAATACTACACAGATAAAGATAAACGGATCTCATTAAAATTGTTCAGTGTAGAAAATGGAGCCAAATTTGTCGCTACTAGAAGCATTGAGAACTGAGATCTTACACAGAGCCAAGTTTTGTCTTGTAATATTCGAATTGCATATTGAGTAGTAAAATCTACATTGATATTATATTTTTTCTGATTGATTTACGAAACTACTATCGAATATTACTAATTTATTATCTTCTGCTTCTTTTCGACCAAGAGTGTGGTCGTTTTTCGAGAATTTCGGCAGTATTTATCGTTGAGAGGTATCTACAGAAAAGACGTAAGGTTTTTTATCAATCCAATATCCGTTAATCGCATAGCTCAATGATAATGTAATTCTACAGTATCACCATCTCGATCCCAACAGTGGTCGTGCATAGTGCTCCATTTTTTACCTCCTTAGTTTGCTACCACACTCGATCTAAAATCATCTTGAATTGATATTATCGTATTTCGGTTCCAGGTATAGCGAACCAGTTAAAAGGCTTCTACGCTTCAGTTTTGGCCAGCAACTCTGAGGCATCTTCTAAGGCATCACCTTAGGTATTACAGTGTACGGAGACTGATCTCTTACCATCATATGGCTACTAACTAGGTTGAGGATCATTACAAAAATGTCTGTCGGTCAATTTATTCCGTCATAAAACTTAGCAGAAATACCGAACTTACGCCAGTATGTTCATTGACTCCCACGATGACTGCGGTATACCACTGAGTGGCCCCAGCGACTCTGTACACCTGGGCTCGGCAGCCGCCTAGCACGGACGGCGTGGTTGTCAAAATACGTTGTCCATCCTGCGTTGTGCGCCATTCAGCTGCCTCGGCCGATAACGCTGCCAGCGTCGTCGCGTCAACGCCGGCTTCTGTTCCAGCTAGTTTGGTATCCCATTCCTGTAAGCAATATTCTTCTATGAATTTCCCATTTTGATAGAAAATAAGTGCACATAACTATTTCATGACCAACTTCTAGCTGGACTACAAACGTTTTTGAAGTTGGATACAAATGGAAACAGCAACTTCATTTGCATCGATGTTAAATGGCTAGTTTGTAAGTGAGTCCATTCAACATACTAACTTCTCGGCAAATAAAGATAGGCTGATGTAGAAACACGAAACTCATTATCGTAATTTTTTTAAGTCCAGAGCCGGCAAATTACCAAATTGGGTATTATACAGAATAAACGCCACTTGTGGACATCTCTTATATCTGTAACACTAGATGTGTGATCATTGCTGGTCAATCATTGCTGGTCATGAACAAAACGATCAACCCACTTGGTAATTAGCCGAATGTAGTCTACAAACTCCCTATCCCCAGACAATATTTCAAGATCGCTCAACACATCAGTATTAGTATCAAAATAACTTGACTCAATCGGTCTAATCAACGCAATTATTATCTACACTATATTGGCTATTGGGCTATGTATTAACCGTAATTGCGTATGTAGTTAACATACGTTATTATATTCATAACTGACGTTTTGTTAATCGTCCTTAAGATCCATTTTTCTTTACAATGGTTCCATTGTATAATCAACAGTCACGACGATATTAGCTATAGATTCCTTCTGAATAGATAATAGAGTGAAACACATGCTTAATTAATACGGGCGCAGATTTATCCGCCAGGTCTTATCTACAACGCTACAAGCATGTAGGCAAGAGAATTACGGCAATTACTGATCACTGAGAACGCGTTGGCCATAAACATTGCAATTATACTGTAGATAGTTGGTAACGACCTCGTGCGACATAATACAACACCGACATTAATATTTAGTTAGAGCGAACTGATATATACCTCTATAATACTCATACGCAGAGTTATATGGGGATATATTGTATGTGGGAGGAACTAAGTTTTTATTTCTTCTTTTTATGTCAAATCTGTCAATATTATAAAGAGGAAAGATTTGATTGTTTGTTTGTATTGAAAAGGCTCCGAAACTACTGGACCGATTTGAAAAATTTATTACCATTAGAAGCCGACATTATCCCTGATGAACTACTGCCAGTGTTCTGGGTACAATGCCAAATTCCAAATGTTTGATGATATTAATTTTTTTTTATTTGTTGTGTAATAAAATTTAGTTTTTATTTTTAATTTTAGTTTTTCATGTAATAGTGTATAAATAAATATTTTATAGAGAAAATAAACGTTATTATGATTGTCACGGTTTTAATGTAACTGCGACATAGATTACTAGGATTAATTTGTAACTTTTTCTGGCTCATAGCTACTGGCATAATTATACATAGTTGCATTGTATAGTGTAGTAATATTACGCCGTAGAGGGTAAACATAATCGCACGATTCGTACAGTACTTTTATGGGTACGCCACACGTTTGCACTCGAGTTGCCCACAGAATGCAACGCGTAGTATTTATGTCAATGTTACAGTCAGTTCAGTGAGGGTTGTCACTTTATAACAAAATATATTTTTTTTTGACTATTAAACATTAACTACACTTTCTTATATTTTAAACAACGGTGAGAACCATACAATTTGTCTGTAAATAAGCACCTAGCAGTCTGTTTTTCTAATTATACAAGATAAGAAGAGTATGCTGTATAAATGCTCAGAGGAACATTAAGTAGATCATATTTATTGACGTTAATACAGTTTATATAAAACTTTAATGTTTCTATAAATTTACCATTTTGGGTTATTGTATAAGGCCAGAATTTCCCGTCTAATTATGTAAGCGTTTTTAAGGCAATAGTGATCTCTTTATATTTATATTTTAAAATAGATCTTTTATTAACCTAGTGCGCTTATGCACCCCGGATTACATCCTCTTATCATCTCCACATACCATCATGTGGAATTGAATTCAACCATTAAATTTCAGACAGTAAGAAAAAGAAGAATATGTGATAAAACTAATAATTGCATTTATTTTATAATTACTACATGACTTAGTCAGTAGAATTGTATCTACTACTAATTAATATTATTTAAAACATAAAGTATTATTATTATTATTTATAACCAGACATTTTAAATTACGCATACAGAACAAATCTTACTTTATTAATATCTTCAATCGAGATGTTTTAATCTGTTGTTATCTGTGCCTTACAGCCAAATTGTGACTACGTTGACAACAACATTCTTAGCAAACATAATATCAAAAATTTCACACCAAAAAATAATATCGATTGACGTTTTATAAGTAATACAAATAACAATATATATTATAATAGTGTATGTATCACATGAGTGATTGCCAATCCTAAATGCAACATAACACACGCAGCGCACCTGCGTATGTGTGCGAGTTGCCTGACGACAGACGTATCCGGTGCGTTGAACTCGCCCCCCCATCGATCCCCCCCTCTCCCCACACCTCACTATCAAGGCGGAAGCATACTTGTAACATCCATTGTGAACATTACCCTAATCAAATCACCTCTCACTGCTTGTCACGTGTAATTAGAATGGATTTGATTTATATAAGGAAGATCATTTATATAAGTATGTACATGCTTTTCCATTCCGAAATCTTACTTATCAAACTTTCGAGAACATTATTGAACTTTAAGGTACTTACAGATAACTTAGTAATGCGTGCCGAATTTGAACTCGGTCTTCTTGATTTTATTACAAAGAAAACTACAGATGTAAACAAAAGTTCAATAATGTTCTCGAAAGTTTGAGAAGTATGTGAATCGGAACTTGGCTAGCGTGGTGGACTGTGGCCTTGAAACCACTCATTGTGAGAGGAGACCTGAGCTTAGCAATGGGATAATTATGGGTTGTGATATGATGATGAAAAGAAAAGATCTTCGTTAGTGATGACAAAAACATATTATGTATGAAGAATGTTCACACTTCAACATATTTAATTTCAACATAGTATTAGTTATACATGTAATCGAAATATTTTATTATATAATATCTGTTAAAGTGATTTATGTATATTTAAAATTATAATAATCAACGAAGCCATTAGCGTTAAAAAACTTTCTTTTTGTTTCCTGTCGACTAAATTCTATTACGTATTTAAAACCAGGAGACCATTTAATGATACTCAATCACTTTACTTCAGCTTTCACTTTCCAATTCTGTTTTTATTCCCATTACTTGGCCATCGACTAAACTTTATATTTCAAATTTCCGCATCATACATTAAAGTAACATTTAATTAAATATCCCGCGGCGCGACGATTCATCAACCTCAGCTTCCAGAGACGCGCACATTAATAACGGCGAGTGAGAGTCATAAACAAAAACGGTATTGTAACCGTGCCCTTAAAGACAATTTTTCACGGCCAAGCCGTTTTCGCTGGTAATCCAATGGTTACGACATCGTAATCGCTTCGCTTGTATTTGTGTAAGTCACGCTCTGATGAGCCCGGTCTCAGCCGGTTCAGCCGCAGTGACTCAGCGGTTACGCAATGCCGCCTCGAGGCTTTTACTGTTTATTTTGCTGGTTACTCTATTTGGTGAGATTACGATTCGTGATTAATACGAGGTCGTGGAGAGCACGGACTGAGTCTGTAATAGTTCGTGCTGTCTGTGAACGAAAGATGCGCAATATTTTTCGGTTTGCGGGCAATAAGTTAACGGTGCTAATGTCATGGGGACAAAGGAATATTGATTGACTTTATTGACTTGACTTGAAATATGATTACTTTGAAGTATCTGAGATATAATGAGATATAATATGTCATTTCAGTAGATGTAGGGCCATCAAAGTTTTAATCCAAGCTGTCCTCCACGTAGTGTACTTTGCTGAGCAACAAATCAGGCTAGGTTAAGTTTCTCCTGCTGCAGATTGCAGGTTTTCACTTGGTACCATTTAGTTTAAGTCCGTCGGTTATCGTTGGAGATTGCTTTTTATATGCCTGGCTTCCTTTTTTGCTATACCGACCAGAGCTCAAAAATCTTAGCGATTAGCTTTCACGCTGCACATCTTAAAATGTATAGTGATGACATTATCTGCGGAAAGATTTGGCTGTCATGTCAAACACTAAGTCTAAGATTATTATCTTGGGGCTTTAATTATTGAGAAAGCTTTTGTGTGTCAATTTTAGAGGGACAGAGATTGCAATATCAGGTTCTTACGTTTCCTTATTGACCCACAACACGCTAGCAAAACTTAACATAACGCCCTATTTCTTTAAGCGGGCGGGTAATATCTTGTTATAACCAAGATTGTGTTTATGACCCATGTATTTACCAATCCATCGACAGTTCTATCAGCGGAACATTATCCAAACTAAACATGACATTAAATTAACAGCCTACTAAGCCTTATACATAACTGCCACAGCTACGCTATCCAGATAAGCCAAGGTAACTTTCGTGACCTAATGTCTGCAACAGCTCGAATTCGCGCAGACTTAATGTAGAAACTTCATTATCTTAGACATTAAAATTCACTTTACTTTACTACATTCACTTAACCTTAAACCGCTTCAACCACGTTTGCGAACAAAATGTTTAATAAATTGATATTTCTTCATTTATTTTACAACATAAAATATATACTTTATCTAAGAAAACAAAATATCTGTTTTCCTTTTAAATGTAGTCCCCTACAAAACAAAATCTTTAGAATATTTCTCTCCTAATATCTCAAAAAATATGTGCGTATTAGAAATTACAACTTGTTTCGATGAAACAAAATATCGTAAGGGTACCTAAGTGGTCTCCATAATGACCTTCAAGGCGTGGAAATCCGTACATGGATAGAGAATTTATCCTTCTCATTATGAGAGAAGACCAGAGCTCAGAAAGGTAAATTAGGGTTTTGGCGAAAATATACCTTTCTCTCTCATTTTGAGTTTATTATTTAAAACTATTAGGGTAACTGTCCTCCTTTTACCTCTCTTAGTTTTAAAAATGTTTTAGCCGAAAAACTATCCGATAACACTTATTTCGCACCAACAATGTACGATGTACTCAACAAAGGATATGATTATTGTATAATATGATGGTACAGCGAGTTAACACAGTCAAGGCAGTCGGTGCAACGAGGAAGCCATTACGCTGGCATATATTCGCATCTCTCCCGCGCCGCACCTCTCATTCAATTTCCTGCGACGTTCCCAACTACGACCGGAGCTCGTGATATGACTATTGATAACATACATCTACTTCCTCTACGTTTTAGGATATTTTCTCGTCCGAACTGGTCTTGTAGGTCTTTGGAGGAAATAGCGGTACATTAAGGACCCTGTAGTCAGATGGATGGACTATGCCGGACAACCGAGTGGTTTAATTCCCTGTTGGGGTAGAAAATTAAGTGACAGATAAACTTTTGTTTCCGGATCGTGGATATTAGTCGAATCTCATTTTGTCCATGCTACCCGAAATACAATGCATCTTAATACGTGTACTAGCATAAGTTAAATTTAAAGTGCACCATTGTATGAATTACGATCAGTAAAAATGTTTTTTTTTATTTATGACTTTTTTTTTCCAGAGCAGTTACTCAACCTTTAATTTGTGTATTGCATTCTGAATAAAACATCTGAATATCTATACATATGTTTAAAAGGTTTCCCAAATACCAATCCCATTATCATTTCTAATATCAAACGGAAATGCCTTTTTGTGCTAAAGTATGTAGGTATGTGATTTAAAATAACATTAAGTTGTTCGCCCCACTTCGCGTGTTCTACAAAATGAATACTGTTTCAGTAGTTTCGTAAGCTTGAAGCAAGTAGCCCGCAATAAAATTTATGTTTCGAGTGCTGGCTCCCCGGGGTCCTTGCAACGATGCAACTATTCCAGAAACAATACAATACGAAGAATGGCGACGTGGTAACATAAGTGCTGTATAATTGAAGGTACTTTATCCAACATATTTACTAGGGATTACTTTTTAAATAATGGTTTTTTGGCATATAATTTACAGACGGAAACCATCAGATAAGTCACGTAAGGGTAAAGTCAGCGCCATCCATGTACGCCCGCTTCAAGAAAGGTCATCTTGTCACATACGTTGACAAGCAGTCTTGTCTTTGAAGTAATTATGCAATTTCAGATTGTCTTTATAATAAGAATGTCTTTCAAATGAGCTCAAAGTTTACGATGTGATAATTAAGAGGATCCTAATGGAAAGTTTTGTAACATTACAAACTTATCCAAAAATAAAACCCATATAGGCCAAGACTATACGTTTTGAAACATCTCCTTTCGTACAAGATATCTCATTAAGAGAGCCTTTAGTGCAGCTATACAGGTTCGGCTTAGCTTGCACTCGGGCGTGTGTAGAAAGTGCTCTTTGAGATTCTGCCTGCATACTCTCTTTGTGGTTTAAATGTCGTTAGTTTATACTTGCCGTGTTTCAGTTGCTCACAGGATCACTAGGTATAAATCTAAATTACTCGAGCTGAGCTCTCTTAGTATTTGTTAAATGCAATTAAACTGACAAACGAATCTGAGTGAGTCAAATAAATTCACAATTCAACTTGTAAACACTATCAAGTTTTACGATTATGTCTTCAATCTTTGACTTAATTGAACGCAAGAGACTTAAAATTCACGAACATAAATATTATGTAGTTAGATACAGTTTACATGTTTTTTACTTAAAGAGTATAGAGTGAATATGAGTAAAAACCAGTTATGTGGAGGATAAATGAAAACTCGCCCATTCTACAACATCCGGATAAAAGTGTAAAGTAAGATGAAAGTAAAAATGTGAGACACGTACAAAGGAATGTAAAAGGATCTTTCTCTGATATTATGTTTACTTGTACTTCGTTTATTCTTCACAAATAATCTATAACGGTATATTTGGGATGTAAGCGAAGCTTCCTTGTACCCTGCCGAATACCAGACGAGTTTCAGTATTTTCTGCTGAAGTTATTGGGCTGTGTAAATTAAGTCGCTTTGCTTCGTCATTCGTATATACTGTGAAGGATCAGAATGGCAGTCATCAGGCATCAGTGTTTCCGATTACAATATAAATGTTTTCAAGTTTAGAGTCAATAGGCATTTACTAAGATAGTGCGCTTTAATATCTAAACATCGCTACTCACAATCAGGTAGGATCGTTGCCAAGTTTATAAATGAGTTACAAAAAGCAAAACAAAATATTGATAGTACTTATATTACCTGCCTGGTTTCTTTTTTGGCTTACTGCCTTCCTTCTAGAGTCAACCATAAAATGTTAGTCATTTTCAACACTGAGTCGATGTATTTTATGAAACCACACTGCCGTATTTGCTGACAAAGCAAACGATGCTTCTGAAGTAATGGACAGCACTGATCATACCATCAGTTGCCACATCTGCTCGTCTGTCTACTATTCTAAAATAAAAAAACATCTTAACGAAATGACAGATCTTATTCATACAACAAATATTTGGTCAAGTCAATGATTCACAGGATTACCATAAACTATAATGCTGTAGTCAATTTATTAACCAAATTTATACTTATAAATCAACATGATTCATGAAATATACATAAATAAGCATAACATCGTCTGTCAAACCGGCTAGTACAATACAATTACGTTAGAATGGATATTTCATCAGAGTAATGCGCAGTGAGTTGTCTTTGTTTCGTCAACACGAACTTGAAAACAACGTGAGTATTTTAATCTCCAAGATTAGAATCTGCAATTGCATTGAGATGCGATTCTGTCATTAAAATGTACATTTAGTCGTGCATACTTGCAAAGCTAAGTAACCTAAAAGTAATTATACCTGCATAAAGTATCTAAAGGAGTTATATTTTTGAATCTTAAAAACAGATTGACCATCCGATTATAACTACGTCTGAATTGAAATAAATGAAATTTTATACGAAGTAAGATTTACAAACACTTTTCGAAAGTCAATTTACGCCATCGCTTCCCCAAATCCCTCTGGATTTGTCTAACTGTCTATGAATTAGCAACACCAGATAAATCACCATAGCAACACCAGCGCTGAATGAGCTCTTACCGTTTTTGTTAAATCCTTCGCAATACAGCACCGTTATAGTAAACTAAAGAAGCAGAAACCTAGCTCCGCAGATAAAACTCTTTACAACTGTACAAGTAGCGCAACAACGAGAACCGTAAAAGCAGTCATAAACAAAGATATTACTGGGCGAGACAATGCACACAGAACGACATCCATCACGTGAGAGTAACGTCTGCGAGACGTGTACGCACAGACACCCGTCTTTGTGTTCACTGCATATCACTTGAGACGGTATATGGACTAAACTTGAATAATAGCGTGCTAGACTTATGGCTGTTTCAAATACATAGGGATGTTAGGCTTACAGCTCCCGAAAACGAAGATAATAGTACTGATGATAACTGTATCAATTAGAATAATAGACTAGAATAGAATTGTTTAGCTACTGAGCTAAGCAAAAATTGGTAATCGTCGTCTTAATTCTTAACCATCTCACTGCCCGGCTCGAGTCTTCTTTTAGAGGAGTAAATTGTAAGTATCATAGAACGGTTATGGCCAATTTAAGCGTCAGAGAATCATATATCACTCAAAGACCTCCGACATGACTTAACGACTGTTAACCAGCAATAACGACGGATATAAACGGTTTAATATGGCCTTCGAACCAAGGAAAGATTCAAGAATTTCTGCTATCACCACTAACATCACCCGTGCCCAAAGTAGCTGAATTCTATTGATCTTACTGTTGACATGAGCCGTCAATCTATGACCGCTTCAAAATGTACTTCTATAGTTAATATTCTGTTGTAGCCTAATGGTTTCCCTTCCCTACGTTCGAATTTAATCCGAACCACTGATTATTCAAAGTTATGTACGTATTAGAAGTTAATAATCACATTCTCCGCGAAAGGAAAACATTGCGAGCAAAGCTACGTACCAGAGAATTCCTTATAATGTTCTCGAAGGCGTGTGAAGTCTGCCGATGTACACTTGGCCAGCGTGATATAATATGGCCTAACCCTCTCATTGTAAGCGGAGACCCCGAGTACGGATGAATGTGTAGGAAATATAAAACGAACAGTTACAAACATCTCAGATAACATTAAATATCTTACAATGGACCATGCATTCTCGGGGGGCTGGTGCGAACGTAAATTTGTTAGCGCTCACGTCTCTCACATTTGACCTCTCCACTCATCCGCTCAGTCATTCCGTAAAGTTTATGTCAGAAAATAACTACTCGGGCTCTAAACACTACAGATCACATTACAGTTTATACCTTACTTTGTAATTTATCGTTTTACATAACATTAATGTTTAAAATGCCCTTTACCTTGCTCTCCGTAATCTTTTCATGTTTCGGAGTAAGTCTCTCGAAAGGTTTTTAACATTTCATTTTAAAGTAACAATTGTTGGAAACACTTACTTATATTTTTGGAATATTTACTGTACTTTAAAAGCACTCGACGTTGCCTTTGATCGACCTTTACAATCAAGTTCCCGTCCGCTTGTTTGTCGACATAAAAAAAATAACTTATTAACATTGCCAAAATATAATTTACTTCGGGGCTTTCCAAATATACTTCAGAGGTTGAATTATACGAAGATAATAGAAAAGACAACAAATATAGCGTTGACAGGACAAACATAAGTAAATAAATTGCTTCAGCTACACTATTATTTTTATATTACAACTTAATACAATAATATAACAAAGGGACATCACAAAGGAGAGAGATTTACTTTATGTTAGTAAAACTACGCAATAAAATGAGATTATTTACAGAGCCTCCGGGAATGAGAGCTTAATACAGTCCCGAAATAGAAAACAATGAAAAATCCTTCGTATTAAAGGTTACGATGTAAGTACCTACATATTTACTAAGTGGGTTATGTCCTTATATAATGTGAGTGGGATATTAAAAACCAAGTACATATTAACTGACCTCTTTGGTCAAACTTTTTCTTTTCATTTTAAGTGCAAATTTTAATCAGCTCCGGGAACTTTATAGAGAACTCAGAAGTATGTCGGCTACTTCAAAATGTTTTCCTTCACAGAAGCAAATGATAATGAATATCTCATATACACAATTTAAAAAATATCATGCGTGTAGTATTCGAACACGGGTCCTGAGTGTAGGAGACCGATAGTGAAACCTACCTACTTGAAACCTACCTACCTACTACCTATTTGAAATTGTAATTAACAGTTAGAACAATTATTACAATAAGCTAACGTAGCACCCAGATAAAACTCCTCTCAGTACAATTATAACATCAAACAACGCCGACATTAATTTACAATTTAATGAATACAATAGGAGCATTGAGAACAAAGCTAATGACTATATTGTATAATGTTATTTATATGCGAAGATAACAGTGTATATGTTGCGTAATGTAATAACATAAGAACGTGATTGAATATAGCCTTGCCCCGCGCACGCCTATATCATATCAATGTCATGTCTCCCCAACCTCCCCGAGGAGAATGGGGCGCAACGGACAGTTGAGTAAGTTAACTGAAGCAAACTTTACTCGTTTAAATTTTGCGGCAACAGTTTCTCGGCTTGCGTGCATGCTGACGACTAAGTTAAAAACTCGCGATAACTTTCGATACGGCTGGGGTAATTTAGGTTTTTTGATGACTTTTTTGTGGCTATAGCCGATAAACGATCGTCGCCGCCCCTGTACGTTACTGACAACAAAGACATCACTGCCACGTTTCCGGCTGAGAATGAAGCAGATGATCCGCTGGTTAATAACTCTCCGACACCGTTTCAGGAGAAACATTTTCTTGGGGTCCAGGTGACATATTCTACATTTATAAATAACTTGAGCAATATAGAAATGTTCTGGTAAAATCGACTGTACACACGTGATTATCTATACTAATATTATAAATGCGAAAGTAACTCTGTCTGTCTGTGACGTGATCACGGCCAAGCCACTGAACCGATTGTTATGAAATTTCCTACTGACACACTTGAAAGTGTTGGGATGAAAATAGGTAACTTTTTTTCTTATTTATTTGTAGTATCTCCAGGAATTTCTTTGTTTTACGAGATACATAAAAAACAATGTTCTACAAAATCACTTCTCCTGGTGTAGCCGCTGCTTTTCCGTGCAGGACAAAGTCTGCCGCGTCAACTACTTTAAAATAAAGATGTGATTACTCTCTATCGATAAAGTCAATAGTACTTGAAATTAACAAACATTACGCTACGCACTTGGCCAGCGTGGTGGACTATGGCCTTAAACCCTCTCTGTGTGAGAGGAGACCCGAGCCCAGCAGTGGGACA